>VZUA01045299.1:0-10117 GCA_013401035.1 Horornis vulcanius
CCTGCAGATTTCACATGTCTGTGTGTTACAAAACTCTTCTAATAACCAAGTATGACAAGGACAGATGGGCAGGTTGGGGAGCTGCAGTGGAAGGCTCTTGCCCTGCAGAGAGGACTCTGGTCCCAGTAGGAAGGTGTCTTGCAGTGCTGGTGCCTTTCTAGGTGCTGCTGGAAAGCAGGGCTGGTCTTTGGGCACTTCAGTTTAATCACAGAATCTCAGACTGTTTTGGGTTGGAAGGTACCTTAAAGCTTTTCTGGTTCCAACCCTCTGCTATGGGCAGGGGCACCTTCCACTATCCCAGGGTGCTCCCAGCCACATCCAACCTGGCCTTGAGCACTCCCAGGGATGGGGCAGCCACAGCTTCTCTGGGGAACATATGGCAGGCCCTCACCACCCTCACAGGGAACAATTCCTTCCCAATATCTCATCTAGCCCTGCCCTTTGGCAGTGGGAAGCCATTCTCCCTTCTCCTGTCCCTCCAGGCCTTTGTCCCGAGTCCCACTCCAACTCTCTTGGAGCCCCCTTAGGCTCTGGGCAGGGGCTCTAAGGTCTCCCTAGAGCCTTTTCCTCTCTAGGCTGAACACCCCAAGCTCTCCCAGCCTGTCTCCAGCACAGAGCCCCTCCAATCCTCAGAGCATCTCTATGGCTTCCTGTGGACGTGCTCCAGTGCCTCCATGTTCTTTCTGTGCTGAGGACCCCTGAGCTGGAGGCAGCTCTGCAGGTGGGGTCTCACCTGAGTGGAGCAGAATCACCTTCCACAATTAATTCCATGTGAATGCTGGTATATATTTACATTCCAGAAGTGCAGTGATAAATTCCATGTCAATGCTTTCATAAACACAATAACAGCTGAACAGGTTTAGTAGTCAAAATTAATCTGTGTGCCTTAAGTAACATGTTGTCACAGGGTTAAATTGCAAGTTGTTGTCGCAAGGTAAATTTTCAGGATGTTTGATGTACCTTTCCCAAAAATGCTCTTTTAGCTCTGTTCCCATGGTGTAGGAGGGAGCACTGTCTGGATTTGTCAGCTTGAGTTGTGCAAAACTCCTTTTCTCCTGTGAACAGCTCAAAATTAAAGATTTTGTTGTTACAGTGAGTTTCAGTCTGAGGAAAACACCATAACACCATGGTTGTTGGAAGACATTAAAGCTCCTCTTTCTCAGCTTGGAAAGCCCCTGCTTGGGTGCCTGCTGTATTCTAGCCCAGCAGGAGTTGCAGTGATTCCCACGAGGTGGCATTGCAAGACTGAAATCCCCTGGGCTGCCTCCAGCTCAGCCCTGCTAGCTGTGCTGGCCTTTGCCTTCCTTACAGCACTTTGCTGCTGCGCTGTGTAACTCCACATTGTTCTGATAACAGAATTCCTTATTTTGTTTAAGGCTTATGCCAGGTGTGAAACCCTTCCTGCATGTTTGAATGGGGACTAAGCCTCTGGCTTTCTTCTGCCAAACTTTATCTTTTTAATGAATTTCAAATTCATCTTTAAAAGGACTTAAAAAGCTAAAAAGCTAAACCTAAAAGTTTTTGCAAAAATACTACCCAGTGGTGCATCTTTGCTTCCCACCCCTCTCCTTGGCACCTCTCAACTCACTCTGGATGCTGAGCAATGACAAGCAGGAGATCAGGAGGGAGCTGTGGACCCTGGAGCTGCTGTCCACACTCCCTGAGTTGGAGTGAGAGCAAGGAGGCTTCTTCTTTTGAAGCAATTCACAGCAAATAGCTGTTTGGTGGGCACATTGCATGAGCTGCTGGTGGGCAGCTGGGCTGGCACAGGGGAAACAGCCCTGAGTGTCATGAGGGGAAGGAAATTACCCTTTGGAGCTGAGTCACTGTAACTGACATGAGAAATGTGGCTTAAAAACCTAAACAGGAGGAATTGCCTGTAAAGCTGCAGTCAGGGTTTGACTGACCTGGGATGTTGAGTGGTAATGTGGAGACCCAGGCAGCCCTTGGACAGGGTCTGTCAGCTCCTTAGTTGCTGGGTTAGAGTTACAGGTTTTATCTCCTGGTCCTTGCAAGTTTACACTTGGGTACAAGATACAGTAAAATATTTTGTAGGAAAGGCCAGATTTTGGCATTAAGCAGTTTTCATGGAACTGTGTTGTGGTGTTGTGTGATGAAGGATTTCACCTGGGGGATTTCACAGCTGAGCCCTACCACACTCAGTCTCTTGCATTCTGAGGTGAGACAGAGGAAGTGGTCTCAAGGACAGGGTGTGACTTGTGACGCTGTGAGGAGCTGCCTCCAGAGTGTGTTTCTCAATGCTGCCTCTGGGTCCCACATACCTGGGGCTCTTCATTCAGCTGGAAGTGGAGCCTTCCTTCACTCTTTCCTCACCTCCGTGTTGAATTGAACAGAGTTGGGTGCTGCTGCCTCTGTGCAGTCAAACCGGGACAGGCTCCGTGCAATGATGACTTGTTTGTATGGTGACACAGGGAAGGGGAGGCCAAAGCATGTTACTTGAGCAAGTGATTCCCCTCTGACTTCAGGGAATTCACTGGGGGAAGATGAATTTCACTCTGATAAGATTTTTAGGTCTGGGAGCACAGCAGTGTGAAGGCAACACCAGATGAGTCTTGCTCATCTCATTGATTTTACTGCATGTGTCAAGGCTGAAATGGGAAATAACATTTGCAGACAAGCCAGTAATGGTCAGAGTTTGTCTGAAGGGCAACCTAAACCCCTGGAGTGAGGAGAGAGGACTTTGTGTGGAGTAGGGTGTCAGGGCTGATGTGACTGTGCTGCTACCAAAGGCAGGCATGTGACACTTATTTTGAGGCCACTTTCTGGATGTTGCCTTGATTTAAGGGGGAGCTTAACCCTAAATGTGAGAGGAACCCCCCAGCCTTGGCTTTCCCCTGCAGGGAGAGCAAGGGCTGATTTCACAGAAGGGGAACCATTTGCCTACTGGCAAAGGCTGGATTGCAGAAGCCAGATGGTTCAATGTAGGCATTCCCTGATAATATCTAATTCCTCACACCCATTTACCAAGGAGAACTTGATGTTTGTGGCAAAAAGCAGCCTCTTTGTGCCTGGCTGCTGCAGGACTGTGTTTCTCCAAAGCTGTGCTGGTGTGATTTAATAGCTCTTATCAGTCCTCTAAGGAGTTTTTGCTCCCTGGCTGCAGGCTGAAGCTTATTTAAAATGTCTTAAAACAAGCACAATGGGAGAAGCTCTGGCTCCACTGCTCCAACATGGAGTGGAGAAATTGTGGGAAAAATGGAGGAGTGTGGAAGGAAAGTTTTCAGTCATGCAGGAAGCAATCCACGTCCTAAAAAGAGTCTGGTTTCAGGCAGTGAGGAGCTGGAGAAACTTGCAGGAGCCACAGTGGGAAGGCTGGTTCTTCTCCCTGCATTTCCATGCTTTGGCTGCCTCTGGGGTTTGCCCAGCCAAGGAAACTTCTGGCATTTACACTTAAATAAAAAGCTCACGCCTGAAGCTTGTGGGAGTTTGTGGGGTGGTGTGGAGGGTGGTGGGGAGTGTCATTGTGCTTTGCTCTGTGTTTTGCAGGGGTGATAAACTGCAACTTTCTTTTTTGCAGTGCCTGTTGCAGCTAAAGTCCACTGAGCCCCCAGGTCCTCCTGGCCATGAGCCACAGGGGCCAGGCAGCCTTTGCTGAGTCCCTCTCAGCATGCTTGGCTTGCCCTGGCATGTGCTGGCCTTGGAAACAGTGAGCTTTAGCAGGCTTTATCCTTTGCAGCTTTAATTCATTCACTAAGAGTGCCCCAGCTGTTTGGGACAAAGCCATGGGCATACCTGGCTGGGGCTGGGTTGGAATCCGGTGTTCCCGTGTGACCCTTGTGCAGTTGTGATCATATAACCAAAGAGACTCTTCATACAGTGAAGGAGGTTGTGTTATGTATTTACTTAGGGCATTATTTATTTACTTACAAAGGGCTGCATCTTATACTTTAGTATACTTTACTTATAGAGGGCTGCATCCAAGGCACTGTCTTTCTATCTGGTGGTGGGAAGACATCTCAGAGCTAGGTGCAACAAGAACAAGGCTTGTAGAGGAAAAGAAAACATGCAAGAGTGCAAATGTTGACATGCCTGTTGTTCCCTGGCCTTGGCGCCTTCCTGCACCTGATGGTCAGGGTGATTAGGGAACTTGTAAGTGAAAGCTCTGCTCCCTGCTAGCAAAGAGAAGAAAAAGCACCCCTGCCCAAAAGTACAAATTGTGCTGTGCTTGCCCTGTGTTCTTCTACTGGCTCCCTGACAGGGTTAAATCTGTCTAAAACAGGCTGGCAGTCGGTGTTAATGTTGCAGTAGGGTGGGAAAAGAGAGTGCGAGGCCTCTCCTCACTGATGTGCTGAGCTGGAGGGGGATTTTGGCAGAGCCTGGGGACAGTGTGGTCAGAAGGGGATGAAGCATCATTAGTGAGCTCAGTGTGCCCTGTCCTACCTGCATGAGCTCCCTCTGCTCATATTGTGTCCTCTCCTCCTGACAACAGCTGCCTCCAGCCCTTTTCCCCTTAAGTTCCCCAAATGGTGTTCTGATTTTTCCTTTTGTCTTGGGTTGTGTTTTCCTCTCTTGTTTTTAGCGGCAGAGGGGAGAAGTGTGTGCCTGGTCAATCTGAGCCTCCTTTTCTCCTGGGCAGTTTCCCAGCACTGTGGTGTTTCCCCTCAAATGCCCATCGTAGAGTGACCAGCCTGGGCAGTTGTTCTCTGCCTCTTTGCTCATCCAGGTTCCTTCAATTAAACCTCCTGGCTTTTTGTAACCTGCAGTTAGTTAACGGTCAGTCCTGTCTTCCAGAATAAACCACAGATGCTCTGTGGTGGCCCCAGGCCGGCATTCAGGAACGGGCTGGCTGATGTGACTCAGATGTGAGCAGAGACAGTCCCTGATGCTTCAGCCAGCTTAGAAACCCACATCACGTGTCCAGTGGCTCCCTACCCCCCTTTCCAGGCCAGGGCAGGTTTTGGGTGCCCCACAGCCTACGTGCTGCTCCGGTGCACACGGAGCTTGCCAGGAGCAGACTTGGAAACCGGAGCGTGGCCGTGTGCCAGCACTGGAAAGATCTTGGGGCGAGCCTGGTCTCGCTGTGGATGTTTCCTGCAGCCAAGCCCAGGCTCAGCTGTGACTTTGCATCCTGTGTGCGGCTCCCAAGGACTGTCAGGCTCTGAGCAGGTATCAGACAGCCTCTCTGGCTGCAGTGACTGATGCTAATTAGCATCGCTGGGGCATTTTGGGGTTGATGAGACCTTTAGAAGGGAAATAATCGTAAGTGAACCACAGCCTTTCCTCTGCCTTCTCTTCCAAACATCTGCTCAGCTGCAGCTGCACATTAAGGAGTTCTATGATCTCTCATGTAAAGCACCCTGAGTTCTCTCCCCACCATGTGCAGCCACCCCCAAATTGGGGAGGTGCCAGGGAAGCCATTAAGGGTCCCTTGCACTCCCATGCACTGTGGTTATCACCACCCAGCACTGAGGGACTTCTGCTGCAGTTCTTGCTCTATTTTTAGGATATAAAATCAAATTGTGAAAGTTTTGGCCTGAGGCTGGCTGTGGTATTTTATCTTTTGCCTTTTTTGTTTTCTCCCTAGTGCTTTGCTGATCTTTTTAAGTGAGGAGAGCTACAGCCTTGTCTTTTTTTCTTTGGTATTACATCATCCTGCTAGAAGTGCTAATTGAGTCCTGGAAAACAACCTTGTTTGAACATGTGTATGGTGGGAATCAGACCAGACTGCCCTTGTGGTTTGCATTTTCATATTTCATGTTACCAGCATTTTCCTGTGGATTTCATTAAGCTGGGTTTGGCATGGAATGAAAAGGCAGAGTCTCTCAGATTGTGCAGCGCTGACCTTAAAAAAACAGAAAGCAGAAAACTAAAAAATACTCAAACCATCCTAAATCCTGGCTCTGGGAACAAATAGGTTTTAATATTCAGTGTCTAGCTAGCCTGTATACATACTTAAGGCATGGAGCACAACTTTGGTGTCCTGGTGTGTGTGCAGCCCGTGGTTTTCTGTGGCAGACCCTGGGCACAGACTGCAGTGTTCACAGTGCCCCCCTGGTCACTCATCTCAGTCTGGTCTGTGTGGGTTTTGCCCGGGCTCATGGCGCATTTCTCCTTCCTGCACTGAAGTTTGTAGCAGCTCTGTGTCAGCTAGGGAGGCAAAGACACTTCCTGTGCCCTTGGAGCACCTTGGAGCCGTGGCAGGCTCTGTATCGCACATCCAATCTTGGCCAAAGACGGATGTTTTCCGTGTGTTTTAGCCCTGTGGGTAGGATTTACTGCTGCCGACATCGCAGCTGCCAGCTTGACAAGGTGAGCACTTGCATCCTGTTTAATGCCACAGAAATTGCTCAGCAAAGTTCTAATCTTGAGGCAAACAGAAAATGTTTTCTTTTTGCCAGGGTAAATGGTGAAAAGGTTTGTGTGGGCAGAGGGTCACTCAGCCCTCTTCCCTTGGCTCATCCTGAGCTATGTTGACCTATCAGCTCACATTGCTTGCTCTGGATCTGTCCCTGTGCCCTTGACTTCTTTGCCTCCTGTACTTGGGGCTCAAGGCCAAGCAGTCTGACTGAGCTCTGGGAAGAAGCTGTTCCTTGGACTTCATCTGGGTTTGTGGCTGGATGAAGTTGCTGGGTGCGTCCTGTGAGCTTTGAATTTAAGTATGAAGAAGAAGTGTCTCTGTCCCCAGGGTCATGTTTCTGTCCTAGTTGTTGACGGCACATAAACACTGCCCTGGGAGCCCCACCTCTGCCCTGATGTTGCTAAGAGGCGTGAGAGAGCAAGAGTGTAAAAACTAAGACACCAAACTCCTGCACCTGAACTGGAAAGACAGGCCCTGGCTGTTGGCTTTTTATTCCTTCAAAAAAGCAACTGCAGTGCAGGAGGTTAAAGTACTTGTTTGCTTTCCATGTCCATTCTTCCTCACCCTCTCTTCAAAATGTCTTAGTGTGGCATTTTTTGGAAGGGAAAACAGATTAGTTAGGGACTGAAGGAAGCAACGTGGGTGGTAACTCAGTCAACGTGTTTGTTCCTAGAGATCAAAGCTACGGTGGTGTACCCTGCCACGGAGAAACACATCCAGAAATACCTCCGTCAGGAAGTGCACCTCATCCGCGAATCCTGGGAGGATTACAAGAACATAACCCTGCCCTTCATCCAGTCCCAGAGCTTCAGCATCCAGGTATGCCCTCTCCAGCAGACACGGATGCCTTTGGTCTCCTCTGTCAAAACACTGCTGTCAGAAGTGAAGCCCAGGCTGGAGAGCTGGGAGTGTTCTGCCCCATCTCCCCGGTGGTTGCGTTGTCAGCTCCGTGGTGCTGTCTCCTCTTACTTGGTTGGCTGGAACATCCTTTTCCATCTTTGCAGAAAAATGTTTGCCTTGGAGCTGTACTTGTTGTACAAGTTGCCTTTCCGAAGGTTTCTGGATAAACTCTTGAGATTTTCTCCTTTCACCATGCTTCCTGGGCATTGGTGCTGTTCACTGGGCTTCTTAGGAGTCTCTAGGTTGTTGTGGAAATGGAAGGCACAGATTGTGCTTGGATTCCTGAATCACAACTCACTCCTCCTGCCAGTCAGCCCCCCCAGTCCATATTCCATGTGGTGAAACTTACTTTTAGTGCGCTACTTGCCCCAGGCAGCCCCAGCTTTTTCCTTGGCTTTATCCTTTTTGACTGTTTCTCTGCCTGTCTTTTTCCTTTAGAGACCAAAGGAATACAAGTCTGTAGGGATCAATTCATGCCAGCCTTTGCAGAAGGGGGAATAAACCAAATCCTGGGGCTGCTGAGGCTCTCTATTAAAAATAACCCCCCAAAACTAACCAGGAGCCTTAGATGCCCCTCTCCCCTTACCCCATCTTTCCTGCTGCCTTAAACTGCAGCATTTATTAGCTGAAGAAAGGAAAGTGTGTGTTTTTACCAGGCCACAACCTTTGTGGAATTTTTTCTCTGTGCTTTTGCTCACAAATTTCTTATGTTTCCTGGTGTACTTCAGGAAGTACTTTAGCTCTCACTCTGCCTTTTCACCCAAATGCTTGTGAGCTGGTTTCAGTACATGGAAATGAATTCCTGGTGACCATCAGGAGCATCTGCTGAGAAATCATGGTCAGCATGGTCAGTCCTTGACCTCTGGGATTTAATAATGCTGTTCCTTGTCTTTATCCAACTGGTTTTGCCAAGTGGAAGGGGAAATGTGAGGGGTGACAAAAATACCAGGGGACTACAGAGGCATCTGTGTTTCGTGCTGGAGGATACAAAGTGTGGATGCTTTCAGGATAATGGTTTTATTATGATGCCAGTCTATGGACATGTGTTCTGCTTGCTGGGCTTGTGCTGGGAGCAGCAGGAGCAGTCAGCCAAGGACCTGCCCATCACGAGGCAGCCTTGGGTTTAAAATTCAGCTCATCTGATTAGTGAACTTATTTAGGGCACTGATAGTTTGGCACTTATGATCAGAGCAGGCTTAAAAACCCCAACAAAAGGCAAATGTCCATTTTCTGCTGAGCTTCCCCCTGAACTTTCCTTCCGGGGTTACAGAACAGAGTGAGCTTGTGCCATACTTTTGGGAATCACTTGAAGAATCTAATCTCTAAGATGATGCCAAGGAGAAAAGATAAAAATTTAAGCAAAAAAAAATCCCAGATCAAAGGACAAGAAGTAGTTTTTTTTCCCCTCCAGATGTATTCAGGTCAGTTCGCAGCAATCCTAAATGTTATTATTAATAATGTAAAGATTAGATTAATTAAACTCTTGATGGATTTCCCCCAAAGTGTCTGGTGTGCAGAGCACTGCCAGCCCAGTTCATTTGGTGTATTTGTGAAACTGACTGCACCTTCCCTATGCACCTGAGGCTGCCAGAATATTTCAGACCTATATTTGGTGGGGAAAATGTTTCCACACACTTTCAGCTTCCAAGCTTTAGCAGTTTCCTGCTGCCTTGTGTTACCACCTTCCAGGGACCTGGCTGAGGACTCTCTTGTCAGTTCAGTACTTAAGGTAGGCTTAAGCTAGAGCATAACATGCATTTTGGAAGTGTAAAGAAGGATACTGGAGCAGAGACTGGGAGCCAGGGAGAGCAAAGATGCTTTTCTCTGGTCTTACTCTATCACTTATCCCTGGTGTCTTCCATTTCCATAACTTCTCTGAATGGTGCTTTGCCTTGCAGGAGGAGCACGGGGGGATAACCAGAGCAGGGATTACAGGCAGGCTGGAGGCTGGAACCTTAAGTATGGAAGAAGAAGAGTGGTGAGCTGTTTTCTAATCAGCCCTGGAGCCAAGAGACGTGCATTGCCCAAAAAACCACAGGCCTTTCATATCCCTGCAGAGAGCTGCCAGCAGCCAGGGCCACATCCAACTCTGCTCCTTCCTCTTTGAATAGGGAGCAAAATCAGCCAAGTTCCCTTCCCAGACCTGGTTATAAAGATTTTGCTGTAGCTTGCAGGGTAAAAAGGATGTAAACAGCCCCATGGTGCTGCAAGAGGTGTGTGTTGAGCCCCAGAGGATCTGGGTTCCACTGCTTTTACTGAAATCCTCATAATATTTTGGAGTTTATTCGTTGATGAAGTGTTTTATGGCTAATTAATTACAAATTATCTGGTCATCTTAAAATAAAATCGGAGTTTTTTTAATCTATTCTAGTTGCAGAGAATGTGCAGTAATCCATGAGCTTGGGCTAAATGCACCTGAGATGTTGGTTTTTTTATTCTCTGCTGATTTATAAATCACATATTTTTCTTTCAGTGGGTGTATAATATCCTGGAGAAGAAAGCTGAGGCTGATCGAATCGTCCATGAAAACCCAGATCCTTCCAATGGCTTTGTTCTGGTTCCAGATTTAAAGTGGAATCAAAACCAGGTTGGTTTGCTCTTCTAATGCTGCCTGTCTGAAGGTAATCCAGAGGAAATGACTGCTTTCAGACTACCAAGAGCATCCTGAGAGAGTCTGAGTAGGTTTCTGTGCACACTGTTGTTAGTGATGATATTGCCAGGGCCTTTTAGCACAAGCTGAATAGGGATGCTGCAGACCCAAATGTTTTCTCTGCTACTGAGATGTATTTAGTAGGTTCCCTTTCACTTGTCCATATCAGCCCAAATGTTGTCAGGATGTGTTCAAATCAAAATCCTGTGTAATTGTTCTGCTTAACTTGTCTTGGTTTTTTTTGTTTT
>VZUA01045302.1:1065-15189 GCA_013401035.1 Horornis vulcanius
AGCTTCATTCCATTTCTGAGGGAAGGCCTATTCTATTCTTCATATAATCCCCTGTCCTCTGCTGTTCAATCACTAGTTTAGGGAAGAAAAATTGAAAAGCATTGTCTTTTTAGGACTGTTTTTGTTGAGTAGTACATATTTTCAAAGAACCATTAGTATTTTAGACTTTTAGCTATACTATTCCTTTTAAGTACTTTTCTCAGTTAAACAAAATGTTATTCTTTAGTGGTGCATATTACATGAGTATGAGGATAATTTTTGGTATGTTTGTTGATTACTGTTTTTGTATGTTTTTCGTTCTTACAAGGATATGAAATTTGAATATTCTGTGTCCATTGTGGCATGGTGGCTCTTGGGTAACTCTAATGTTTCATCACATATTTTGCATTAAATTCTGAGATATAAATCTAGAAATAATCCTTTTTAGATTTTTTTTACTTAAGAGTTTTAATGTGCAGATAGTTACAATGATGTTTATTGTGAATAAAGTTTACCAAAAGTTCATTGAGTTTTCTTCTAATAGTCTAAACTTCTTGATTGTGCTCTGCTTTGGATGTCAGTATTCTTTATTGTGTCTTGGTTTCTCTGTTCTTTAGTTTTCTATCTGTTTAAATAGGAATAATAGCACATATTTGTGCTGGATTGAAATTAGGAAGAGAAATATTCTATAATTTATGAATTATTACTGGGAGATGTAATGATAACAAGATTTACGGAAGCACTAGAGATAAAAAGATAGGAAGACAACACCCATCAAAAACATCTGGTTTCTGCATATGGTGCTGTAGCAAATATTGTGCCATGAGCAGCATTATAGCTTTTACTTTTAACATTTTGCTAATGTAAGACACAAGTTGTGATAGGCTTATGAATACATTTTGCAAATGTTTATCATTATAGAGAAACAAATGCAATAAAATGGGGAAGAAAGGAAAAAAAATCCAAGATATAATAAAGATTTTGGGCTTTTTTAACATTATAAAAGTGAGATGTGCCCTTATTTACACTTCTATACAGAAATTTTTAATTGGTTGAATTTTGGTTGAATTTGTAGCCATATTGGTAAAATTTTGTCTTGAGAAGAAATTTTCAGATGATGGAAGACGAAAGCAACATCAGGAGAGGAGTCGCAGGTGAAGTGATCTGTTTGGGAGATAGTGCAAACAGAAGACAGAAAAATTAATGAAGAGAAAACTGGATATGGAATCACTGGTGCAGCAACAGGGATAAGAACGATGGAGCAGAAGAAAAGAATGGTCACACAGGAAAGGGATGAACTCTGTGGAGACCTCAAGGCAAGGCGCTGATTAGATGCACCAGTGAAGCATAAGCCACTGAAAGAAATGAAAGGGAGTTGAGTCAAATGGATGAGCCAGACAATGATCTTTTCAGTGAGGTAAACTGGGGTAAGAAGAGAGATCTCAGCATGGCCTTGCTAGTGAGCAGGACCAAAAAAAACCCCCAGTGACAGGGCAGTGGTTTATTGGCAACAGCAGGGAGATGCATTTGTAGTGTATGGACTGTGCAGCTCAGTGTTTGCAGGATCACCCAAACTCAGATGACCAACAGAACCTAAAGTAAGCAGTGTTATACTGCAGGTGATTTGAGAAAATGTAAAATATCACTGTGTCATGTAAAATTCATTATTCTGTGTCCTGGTGCGCAGTGAGAAATGCCGTGGCTCAATGTTTTGACATATTTTATTTAGAAGAGTGACTTAAATCCCTGTACTCTTAATATAGAAGACTGTAACTTAACAATCAAAAAGATGTGTTGTAAAATATTTCTATATATCAAAAAGAATATCCAAAGGTACTTTTCAGGCAGCTCATAATTTCAATATCCTATTTCACAGCACTGGAGATAGTTTCATAATGTATGGATTAAGTTCCTGTATCTACATATTCTTTTAATAATATACCATAAAAGTACTGGTAAATCAAAATTTTTCTCAGTCGTTATGATTAAAGGTGTATATTTTATAAGCAGTAGGAAACAAACCAACATATAAGAAAAGCATGCTTTTGAATCACTCTTGGTATTATTTAGTAGTTTGAAAGTAGTATATTTATTTTTGCAATAAAAATAAGGTACTGTGTAAAGGTTCTTGGTTCTTTAATAATTCACAGAAATTGAATTGAGATTTATTTATAAGAAGTTTCAAATAAATTCCTTTTATATGTTTTCTCTATCTTACCTTCAGAAGAAGCATAACAGAGGCATCTCACCCCATTTTACACAGCTACAATGTTGACAAGTTCACCTAATCTACTTGTATAACTTCCTATTATTTTCAGTAAGACATATGGGCATTTCCAGAATGCATCTCATCCCAATGAAGAGATGCAAAATGAGTCAGTTGGGTCACAGGAACAGTCAGATGAGTGTCTATTCCTGTGAACAGTTGCCAAAGGAAGCCTTGGTCAGCATTTCAGATGCAGAATTCTAATGTGTAAATAACTTAAGGGAGATGAAACTTATTCAGGAAGTCTAGTGACACCAGCAGCCAGAAAAAAAAGGGGACATCATGAATAATAAGAGAGTTTAGAAAGCAGAATGGATGGGTTTTCACATTACAAGAGTTACAGGAAGGAACAAATCTAGGAAAGAAAGTTCATATTTAAGTTCCTGAGATGAGAAGTTCAAGCCGCAGATGACAAAAGCAGAAAATGGCCAATGAAGTTTCATGTCAGGCAGCAGAAGGGAAAGGAAGGAAAGGAAATGAGCAAAACGCTCTAAGAAAAATGTGAAATTAAAAAAAATGGGATAAAATGGACAATTATCCCTTTGCTGGAAACAGAGAGCCTGGGCATACCTTTTATTTTACTACTTTCAAGGGAAATGCTTTATGCTCTTCTGTTTGTTGGAAGAAAGCAAAGAGGCTGGAGCTCCTCTGCCCCATCAGCACTGCTCAGTAAAATATCTGAACTCCCAGGCATGGTCCAGAGCAACAGCTCTGATATTATGCAACTTCCCTTTCAGTAACACTGCTGTCTCTAACCTGTAACCCATAGTCACTTTAATAACAGCTTCAGCTATCTGATTTGCCCTAAAACTCCTTATAGTCAAAGGAAGTATTTTTTCCCTTTGTCTTTCTCTGTGGTCAGCTACATTATTTCTATAATAATAGTCTTTATCAAGATCCCAATTTTGATCCAAATTTTCTGTCACGGTTGTGCACTTCTTTCCTTATGTGGGTTTATTTCAAGTCCTTAATATTAATTAAATGCAGAGGAGTGGTTTTTTCACATTAATTTCTTTTCTCAGATTTGTTCCTTTCTTTTTTTCTCCAGTAATTGCAGTAGGATTAACTGCATTGTTAGAGTTAGAGTTCTGAATACAAATAAGAGGGTTTTTCCCTTTCTTTTCCCTGACTACATTTCTATTACTGCAATCACAAGTATTGTTAAAAACATTAAAGCCCACAGCAGATGTGAACCAGGCTATAGTGAGAGAATATTTTGATTCCACAAAAAGGTTCAGTGCTGAAACATAATGTTCTTGTTTCCCCACTATTACAGGGCAAACCAGCATGCACTTTTGAAAGTTAATATCTAATTTTCTAGATGTCTTCTGCCAATCTGTTTTCATTCTACTTCAATATAGTAGGCAATGAGAAGGGGTTTTGCAAAGATTACTACTGGGCTCATTATTATTGCACAAGTAATTCTGGAAAACAAAATACCAAAACTCAGCTGATGATGACATAGTTATACAACAAACTCTGCTGCCCAGAACTCAGAGCTTGGAATGAGCCCCTAGAGGGGACCTCAGTCTCACACCTTACAGTGTAAATAAGCCCAACTTATCTTTTTATGCCATGGCTTTAGTTGTTTTGCAAAATGGGACTTATGTAGGAGGTGAAGGGTTATGCAGTCTTTAACCTCTCTTTTTACACCGTGTTTGGAAGACAAACTAGGCCAAGAGCAACCACTGAAAGCTGCTGCCATCTCATGGCTGCAGAACCCCTGCAAAATATGTTGCCTGAAAGCAGGTGTGAAACCTGCCAGGTCTCTGTCAGGCTTGAGGCTGTGGGCAGTTCCATGGTCCTGGTGCCTCCAGGCCGGGCACTGCTGCCCACAGGCTCCAGATACTGGCAGGTGTCCTGTGTGACATCTCTCATCTCTCCTGACTTGCTCCCACAGCTATCCTGCAGGCAGGGAATAGAGCAAAGGGAATGACTTCTGTAACACTGCAGAAATTGCCAATACACTCACACTTTTGGAATGATTTGCCTCTACCAGAGGAGACAAATGAAGCTGCTGGTTCCAGGGCAGAGGAAGGGAGATTCCTTCTTACCAGGAGGACTTCCTGCGAAAAGTGGAGGTTGGCTTTGCCCTTACTTTTGCTAGAAGTGATTTTATAAATATGACCTGGAACCATGTTCAAATTTCAAGCTGACAAAGTCTTTGAAGTTTTATAACATATGCAGTATTTTGTTTAAATTATATTCGAGCTCTTATCCAGCCCTAATCATTCGATTACAATAATAACCACCTGAAATGTACCTTGATCTTTCGAAGATGAAGTTAGGGGAATCATGAGTAACCAGCAGTTAATCAAGAGTAGAGAAAATGAAAGGGAAAAAAAAAAAAACCACAACCAAAAAGTGCTAGAAACCCATACAAAATCTATAAAATTGCATTAAAGAATAGCATGAAAATTGACCCAAGTTTAAAACTGAAAAAACATTCTGTAATATATTTTCTACCACAAGTGGATACAAGCTTTGCATGTTCAGTAACACTGAATTGCTGTTTCCTTTTCTAATTAAGGAAAAGAGCTTTCTAGGGATGTCCTCAGAACATTACAAGATGCTCTGAGGAGATGCCAAATCATAGTGGAAATACATTTGTTCCCAGTGTGAGCACAAGCACTTGAAAACCCAGTAGTTTAGAGGAACAGAGATATCAGATGCTGGCACAAATGCTTGCTATATTCCTTCAGATAATTAGGCAGCCCTAGATACTTCATTCTAGGTCAATTTTTCAAACACTCAAATCTAACAAATTTAACAAAGTCAAAGGCCTCTATGAAGAAATATTTACATGACCACAAACAACCAAGTTACAATATTTTGAGGAGATACCTTCACAAATTTCAAGTGGAGCTGAGCCAGCAGAATGTGTGCACACTCATCAGTCCACTGAAAAGCTGAGCGGTGCTGATGGATCTCTTCCCTGTTTTGACAGCATGCTTTAAGCAGAGCCTTAGTTATCTTACTTATGACAGAGGTCATAAGATAATCTTTTCCCTTCTGTAGGATAAGAGATCTTGTTTAGGCAGAAGTTGTTCTGAAGGACAAAAATATATTTGGTAGGTGGCAATGGCAGAGTTGGAAACCAAAACATTTCATTTTCAGCTCAGTAAAATTTAACTGAAGAATTATCCAGTAAAAACCAATTTTTCTAATTCTATATTTAACTACCTCCAACTCATTTCCCCCCTTATCCAAAGGCCTTTCCTTTCAGAGAAAAAAAAAAATTATATGAAATAAAAACTATGAGATAAAAATATTTCTGGGGAGAAACTGTGTTGTGCTTATCAGACAAACAAGCACCACACAGTGACTCCCAAAGATGAGATGTGACATTGAGGTGCTCAGGTTCACCAGAGAAGCCATTCATGAAAGGGAGAGCTGAAACAGCCTGTGCAAAAGAGAAAAAGTTCATGTAAATTATGTCCTTTACTTCTGTCTACAGTAAATATAAGTGAGAGTGGAATAAAGGAAAAGGTGTGCCCCTCCCCAGAAGAAGGTGCTTCAGAAGGCCTGTGAGCTCTTTATAACCCTCACATAAGCTCCTATTTTAATGTCACAAGGCATACATTAAATTAAGGATTCCTGTCTATGCAATTACAGCACTTTAAAGAGTTTATTCAGCAGTTGTTGAAAATAAGTATCAGCCACTCTGGGCAATTAAATTTCATGGCTCAAAGACAGAAGGAGCTTTCTCCATTAGCACAAGCAGTAGGGAAGCAGATATTATCTGAACTTGGAAATTACTCTTGCTAAAGGAAAACTGGAAAGGCCATTGTCTCTTGCCAAAGAACATTATTATTTTTAAAATAAATATTAATTGATTTTATATCCTAGAAGGATGAAGAGTTGCCAAGACTGTGATCTGCTCCACATGGCTGTGTCCGTATCAGAAAATATATTTATGTTTTCAGGAATAAGAACTTTTATCACCTGTTTGTACCATTCCCAGTGCAATTGAGCTCTAGCACCTGTAGATGAGCCTTGTAGTCTACTGTAAGACCTTTTTACCAGTGTAATGATAGAAAATCTAGTAGGCCTATCATGTTTCCTGAGTTTTCATTGTCATAACAGAGCAAGAAATTCAATGAAACCAACTACATCCTCCCTAAACCACAGGTTTTCTAAACATTATATATTGTTTAAAGTTATTTGGTTGATCAACAAAACAAAGTCACCATATGTTTTTTTCATATTCAATAGCTCTCCACATGGGATGATTAAAAATGTATTGTAGTTACACGATGCACAAAAATCAACATTATTTACATTAATTGCATGAAACCATGACTAATACACCAGAAGGTGTCAGAGATGCTTTCTGGCATCAGCTACCAACTTGTGATCCAGGAAGACACATGCAGTATCTATCCAGCCTTGTGTAACAGTTCCACGTGTCACATCATCTTTTGGAAAATACCTAAGGCACCCACAAAAAGATATGGCATGCACAGTTTGAGTCACAAGCAAGGCGAGATCTTGGACATAAAGCTACTCAAAAAAAAAAAAAAAAAAGAGGTATAGGATCTCAGTACCTGCTCAACCCCAGAGGGGAAAAAAGAAGAAAACAGAGAAGAAGGCCTCTGTTAACTGGTTGTCTGTAAGTCAGAATTGGTAAAGCAATAGAGACTGCACAGGTAAAGTAACATGTGCCCCAAACCCAGAGTGATAGTGGGGTTCCTGAGCTTCATGAACTGCTCTGGGGAAAAGCCTCTACAGAGATGTGGGTGCTTAACACATTTATTTCTATAACTCTAAAATTTTTCTAAAACTTTGCTTTCCATGGACCAAAACCATATCCTGCAGTTAGTTTATAAGGAGGGACAGAGCTACCTAATGTTGCTATACTTGCGCTCTCACATGGCTCCTGCAGGACACTAGGATATGCCAGTCTGATCTTGGATCACTTGTCACCCTCCTGACCTTAAATCTCAGAGCAATTCCAGGTCCTACCTTAGGTACCTATGACACATCATCCTAATATAGCTCTTTGTTCCCACTCTTAGCACACCTTCAGATCTGCTTGCTCTCAGTTCATATCCCAGCGAGCTCTGTCACCACCTGCTCCTGACAGAGTGTACAGGAAGAAACATTCTTTATTGTACTATTTACATCTTAATCTTACAATTTATACTTTTTTCCATCTGTTATACTTTGGGCATAAAGATCAAGTCCAGAATACTTAATTTGTTACAAGAGAATGCCTTTTGTGTTTTCACTATAATTTCAGGCTAATAGCTATTCTGCAAAATTTACCAATTTCGTCTCCCTATGCTATCTTAGGATTTGCATACATAAGTCTTATCTCCTTTAATGGTGCTGGGAAGGAGGTGCATAAATCCTCACATAGAGAGATGAAATAATGTGACTCATAAGGCTTATTTATTTCACACTGGAAAACATGTTATAGCTATTGGAATAATCTCCACAGCTCTGATTTGCTATATGAAAGAAACAGGAACTCCATATATGGCTGTGTAACTTCATTTAATGATTACTATAAAATCCAAAAAAACTCTGCTATCAAAAACCAAAGTGATTTCAAGCACTTGTTATACATCATAATATGTATTTTGACCACTAATTAGTAATGCATTTCTTCTGCGTATATATAATGTTATTTTCTTTATATTATCTTTCATACACTCTAGATACTGTGCATGCCATTTTAAGTTAATAAAATTAGACTCCGGCAATTATTCTTCATGGAATCCAGTGATAATATCAATAATTCCTTCAAATTGTTCTTCCAGACAATGACATTTCTTTCAGTAAAATATACAAGATGTTCTCATTGAATATTTCATTAACTAATTCCCTTAGTGCTCTTTGAAGTTTGTTTATTATGGCATCTGTGCATTTTTTTAAATACTTGGAGCATTGTTTCAAATTCTTCATATTTGGTGTTGATATATGGATTTTTCACCTTTTATTGAGTTACAAAGTCCTATGTATGCATTGAACCATATGTACGTAGTACTCATTTGTGTTTCTACTATAATCTGCCCATTTCTTTTTGATGTGAGCAGATGAAAAATGTGGGTCAAGGGTAACTCTTAGCCAAGTGGCAGTGAACAGTGAAAGCTGAACCTATCTGATCTGGTAGATGTCTGTAATCACATGAGCTGAAATTGCTGTGGATCAGATGTCATTCTCTTTGAATATTTGGAGAATCAGCAAAGTGAACTTGCTGCTAGCTGATAAAGATTTGTTAACTACAGTGGTTAATTTTTAACTGAGAGAGGTGGTCTAAAGGTATAGCAAGTTATTAAAAACATGGGTTTTTTAAAGTAAAATGCTTTTCTGGTTTTCAGTATCTGATGACAGCAAATCAATACCTTAGGGTATGTTCATGTATTCATGGATTCAAAAAATACACATTCTTGAACTTTAGTCTGCAGGCTATCTAACTTCCCTAGGAAGCATAGTTAGTAGGGCTTAGAAAAACAGTGGAGACTGAAAACATTTTCTTTTCTGAAAAACAGAGGGGTGTTACCCCTTGCCCTTAATGAAGATAGTTGTTCAAATATTTAAGTTTCTGAATGGACTCTGAGAGCTTAAACAGTAGATGCCTCAATCCTAAGGGTGCCCCCATCCCAATAAAAGACTTTTGCAGGCACTCAGAAGCAGAGGAAATTTTCAAGTTAGACTTTAGCAGAGATGTGAGCTCCAAAGTAGGAAAAAAATTGGAGGATCTTTGAGAAGCAAAGCAGGAGAGACAAAAGTAGTCAGAAAAAGCACAGAGAATCTCTGGGAGGGAGAGAGAAGCATCTAAACTCACGGCTACTGGAGACAAAGGCATCTCTCCGAGCTCCACCCTCAACCTTGCCTGGTGCTGGAGGGCACATGGCCACACCACAGTGTCCACCAGGCACTGCAGCCCTGTTGGGGTGTCCCACACGCCCCTCTCCCTCAGTTCTGTGACAGCTCATCAGCAAGATGGGACATCTGCCCAAGCAGGCCTCCCTGCAGTTTTGTAATTGGGGCTCAAATCAGGGAAATGGATCCTGAAAGTCTGGCATCCTGCAAGCTGTGGGGGATGCCATGGGACATCCACGCTCTCACCCCAATGTGTAGGCACCACTAGACATTTGGCTCAGTTCCAATGTCCCAGCAATACTAGAAGGTTTTCCATGATAGGCAGGACTTAGAGAATTTACCAAAACTGTCACAGGACAGGAGTGCCCACCAAGCAACACAGCTTTGAGTGCTGTGTGGTACATGTGAAGGGAAACTGTGGAAAGCAGGAAGGAAGGACCTCAGCTCAAGGTAGAGAAGAGCCAGCAGTTGTCCTGTGGATTTCCATCTAGGACATAAGTAGAGCAAAGGCATTTCTGTAGTAAGGCAGCATTTGATAAGATTGGCTTTATTCCATATTATCTGATTTGCATAGGTGCTGGAATCCTGCTACTCTTTTTGGCTTCAATATTTAGATCGGGGATAATGTATTATTTGGAGTGACAAGCTGTGGATTGAAAACACAGAATTTGTGACAACCTTGTTCCAGAACACTCCTTTGATGCAAATGCTTGTTTTGATACACCTACACAAAAAGAGTCATCTCCATAGAAACCTCATGAACCTTATGTCTTAAATAACTACTTTAAAGGACTTATCTTGAGAGTTATTGAGGACAGTCAGCTCTCACTGTCTCCTAAAATAGCAATAATTCTGGAAACTGCAGTGCTATTTTCCACTGTGTATTAACAAAAGTGTAGATATTCAACTCAGATTAATGTAAAGAGTTCAATATTTTAATAAACCTAAAAATAAATCCTATTACATGTTCAAATCTTCTTTAATTTATTTTGTATATTTTTTTTTAATCTGAGCACATTTAAATAATGCATATACAAACTTAAATGATTTTCCACTGAATTAGTCATTAGATACTGGTCTCAAGTAGTCAACAATTTCTCTGTAGTCAGGGGAGAAAATAGGATACCCACAGACAAATATTGTGTCTAGCTCAGATTCCTTCTTCTCACAGATTCTGGAGGAAACCTTAGTGGTTAACACAGAGGACACGCCTGACTTCTGGACGGTGAAATTTAGGTGGGAAGAATTCTCTTTCTTCTGCTGGTCAACTGCTGGAGCCCGAGCTCTGATCCTAGCTAAAACCAGCAGGTTTCATCCTGCTCACTTTGCTCAATCCTATAAAAATCCAGTAAGTAAAAGCTCCTTGTAAATTATGTGTAAAATAATATTCAAATACCAGCAGAAAATACATGTTTCAAGTAGATAGGATTCTTTACAAATATGAATTATGAGATCTTTTCTTGCTTGTGAGAAAATTAAGCAGCCTATTCAAATCCTTTGTGTGTCTCTGTTTACGAGTTATGAATATATAGTCTTTGAAAGCACAATTATGTTCTTCCTGACAGTGAAGTGATGTAATACATGATGCAATATAAAGCTCTGCACTACGAGGTATTAAAAAGCAAAGTGCTGAGTGCCTTCAGTTCTTGTTGTCTTCAGCAGGGTACAACTGAATAGTGCAGGGTGATCAGTTCAGCATACTCATCCAGGATGTACTGACACAAGAAGTGATGGGAAGTTGTAGGATGAGGTTTCCATTTTTAGAGATTGCAAAGAACTGTCACGACTAAGCTTTTATTTCTCCAAAAGCCATTTCATGCTTTGGCCAGTAGCTTTATGACATCTTCTATTACTCATATTATGATGCTAAATACTATTAGCTCAAAAGGTCTTGATTAAATGCCATGTCCTTCACAGTAAGCTAAAACAGAAAATCATCCTTCTTATTGCTATTTGTAGATCTGTTAACAGGTATCCTCAGTTAATACTGATATCAGGTGATTATCCTCAAGCTCCTCAACTACTCTGAGAGGTACATCCTTCAAAGTGAAGATTTTCCTTAGTCTGAGCGCAGAGTGAATCATGCTAAAGTCAAATATTACACGCAAATTGCCTGAACAGAAGGAAGGCTGAACAGAGAGGGTAGCATTAGCAACACGGGACAATAGGTGTAGAGGAAAAAAAACCTGGGCTGCATTTACTGCAATGGCTTCTCCCTGGTTCCTGGAGGCCTAGAGAAGTTCTAGAGTGTCATGCCTTAAATGACCTGTACCTCTTAAAGGAGCCTTGAGTGATCATATCAGATTATAATGCCTTGGATTATAATGCTTTGAGACTGGATTCAGTATGTCTGTGAGGTAATGCTCTGTGCCACATAGATTTACTGGCAAAGGTCAGCTTTTGTTTTAGTTTTCTGTGCTCTATATCCACAGCAATGTGTAAACATACCAGAAGATTTGCAGAAGGTTCATGGCCAAATAGTTTCAGAAGATCACTGAATACATTTTTTTTTGGGAAAGACCTCTGGAGGCCATGCATTCCCAGTGTTGCTCAAAGCAAATTCAAAGCCTTAAAGAGATTTCTCAGAGTTATGTCCCCTTACGTTCTTTTTCAAAGAAATCCCAAGGATGAGACAGGCTCTTCAGACAATGATGATTCTTATTGTGAAGTTTGCATTTCAAAATAAATAAAGGAATAAAAATAAAGAAGAATAAACTTCTTCACTGGTCACCTCCATGAAACAAAAGCAAAGCAAACCCTCTGTTTCAAACCAGTTTTGCTTTCTGTTCCTGAAAACCCACACAGCATAAACCTGAAGCAGCTAAAAGGAATGTAATACTCTTTATCAAGGGAAAAATGAACAAGATTTTTAAATAGGTACAGATTTAAAGACTGTCTCAGATTTATTTAGCAGCAAGGATTTCCCTCAAACTCCATCCTATAGTCATTACTCAGGAATACTTCCCCTAGTGACAGTGACACTAGCCAAGTATCAACCTCCCTGGAAGACAAATGGAGCAGTTGTGCCATGAAACCATGAGCTAAGAAAAGAGAGCAATAAAATAGGTATCTGCTTGGGATTAGAGGCACTGGAGAAGTAATTGTTGGTGATAAGTATGCAGGGGCTTATCCCTGTAATATCCAAGGAATTTTGGAGCATATGATCATTTAATGCAGTTTTTATTTTAAATTATGTAATAAAATGTACATTCAATTAAGAACAGATTTTTTTTTTTTAAATTAACTTGTGGTTTGCCAACATTTGCCAAAAGTCCTATTGCCTGGGACTTTTTCAAGGACCTCATTGACAGGTCCATTTCAAGAAAGTATTCAGCACTGGGAATTTGGAATTACCCATTCCTTTCTATTTGTTGAGAGCTATACATCCAAAAACACTATTCACTTTATTTGCAAAGAAAATGTACTTTCTATGCATAAGAATACCCATCAATTTGACAAAAAAAAAAAAAAAAATACTCTTACTGAGCAGTAATGCCCTCTATTAGGAGCTTCAGGCATCTTCTCCCACAAACAGCCATTCTTTTGACCCAGAGGATAGCAGCCTTCCACAGTCCCCCACAAATCCAGTCAATAGGTAATGTAATGTGTAATAAGTGACTAAGGTGTAAAGGGAAAAGACTGGCTCTGCTTCAGAGGTTTAATGATGTATTTTCTGCAGTCTACTCTACTATTGCAGAAGTTCATGTACACATTAAGTTTTACCTTTTAATTCCACTAAGGTTATGTTAAAACGAATCTAAGCTTTAATTGCTAAGGCCAAAAAGGGAGTGTTTTCCTTAATTTCCTTTTCCTAGGCACATAAATGTCTTATATAACATTCTACCTGCTGGCTATCTCTTCTTTTGCTAGAAGATAAACTGTGAAGTATAGGCACCATGTCTTTCTCATATTTTTGTTTTCAGCCTAACACAGCAGGAGCCAGGGGCCTCTGGTTGCTGCACAAAATTGTACTGATAAACATTTGTTTGGATACCAAGAAATGTGAGAGCAGTAAACACATTTTAAACATTTTGCCCCACAGTTAGAATATATGTTTGTTCATCTCAGCAGAGCCTGTTAGCTGAGGTTCAGTGACTCACTAAACTGTGGTCATGTGGGCTTTTTGTGAGCTTAGAGTGAGGACAGAGGTTGCTTGTGTCTGCCTGCAGTGATGCATGGGTGTACCCTGAGTCCTTTGTGGGTCTCGGTCTAAATTCTAGAGCTGCACAGATAATGGATCTTTGTCAGCATGGTTGCTGAGTCAAAACTCTGTGTGTATGTTGTGGAGGGGGGAAGTCAGCAATGTGGAAGCAATGTTGTTTTGTTCTGCTTTAGTGCAAAATGCTTCATTTGAAGAGAATCCTCAAGGTCAAATGTCTTGCTTTCTGAGAGTTTTGAGGAGCTCTCCTACTTTTGCAGGGCTACAAGCTCTGACCAAATAGTACCAGCAAAAGTGTCCATAAGCGTATGTTGAAAACAAGAGCAGCTACCGTCATTGCAATAAGAATCTGGATGGCTGAGCCTCACACCGGTGTAGAGAAGGTGTGAAGTGCAGCTGTTACCACAGGGGAAGCTCTTCTGCTCCACCAGCTGCATCCCACCAGCACTGCATGTTGCTGCAGTGTCGATGCAACACTTTGGGATATCCCTCCTGTTCTCAGTGTAGAGAGATCAAGAGCAGATTTACCTCAAGACCTTCAGAGTTTTCCACTCTGTGATCCAATGTGTGAGCCAAATTTCAAAGTAGAAGATCCCCTGCACAGACCATCTTTTCCTCCTCATACATTGTTTTTACTCTGCCCCATATATCTCTAAATTCATCTACTTCTAAGTAAGCAAAACCCCAGAATGCCAAATTTCTCAAAGCCACTCAAAAAAAACTTGTTCTGCCTTATGTCATCAGGACATATTTAATGTTAAAACTACCAATCAGGGCCCGTTCCCTCTTCATCAGCTGGTCTCCTGATGTGGCTGTCACAAAAGGTGCGCTCAAAAGCCAGAGCTTGTTCCCAGCCTCATGGAAATGAGGTCTGGCAAATTAAGCCTTA
>VZUA01045303.1:5478-35682 GCA_013401035.1 Horornis vulcanius
AACTAAGTAGGCTTTAAAAGATGAGAAAAATTAAAGTATCTAGGAATAATACATCAAATTTGGGGCTGATAATAGCATTAGATTAGGTTTTGCTTTGATGATAGCAGCTGACTTAATGTGCCATGTATATATTTTTCACTTAAAAACAAACACCACTTCATTTTTCTGTGAGCAGTTCTAGTGGCACAGAGCATCTCTCTGCAAATACCAGCCTGTCATACAACTTAAGCCAGTTGCACATAATTACTTTTCACATACACTGGATAATACTTTCATTAAGATGGTGATGATTACCATTACTGAACAATAAATTCAGAGACTGTCAGCTCTGCAATGTATTAGCTGAGCAATAATTTAAAAAAAAAATAAATTGCAGCTCTCCTGTCCACTGGCATCAAGGAGTGACCCCTCTCAGCAGTAAGATGTGAAAAAACCCTATAATGTTTGGTTTATCTGTATGTACCTTTCACAGGCTCCACATTAAGGTCAGTACCTGAAAAAGAAGAATATTTGCTAGAATTGAATTATTCCCTTAAACTAAAATTCATCACCACCACCCTGTAATTAATTTATTTAACCAAACTTCTGCACTGAATAACTTTAGTTTGGAGGAACAGACAGCACCAGGAATCATCTTCCAATAGTTCCAGTGTTCTCCCCAAGGCTTGTATGGGTATGAAGGACTGTAGGGAAATCTCCCATCATCTCTTGGAGTGCTCAGTTTGAGGAGTCCTGGCACTGTCAGGGGCTGTGTGAGCATCATTGTCTGTCAGGGGCTGCTGTGGGCATCACCGTGCTCAGCAGAGGGAAACAGCAGCACCCCAGGGGAAGCAAATCCCAGGATTATTTCCCAAAGCTGTTTGACTTGTCTGGATCCAACCTCACTGCTTTCCTCTCTGCACATTGTTTGTTTGCCACAGGTTTTAAACACACGCGTCAGGAATTAATTTATTCAGACCCCTCCACTTCCCGGGTTGATTGTTGTTGTTTGGTTTGATGGAGGGGGAGGAAGACTGAGGTGGCACCTGGGGACCACGGGATGCTGAGTGCAGAGTGGGTGGCAGCAGCACAGCCCCTCAGGGGTGGGAGAGGGACAGCAGGAAGGAAACATTGCTGCCAGAGAAGATGCCTTTTAGCAAGGCTCATTTGGAAGGGGATTCTTCCCAGGAGAGGCACCGGGCTGATGAGATGAGAGGCACATTTTGGGATTTGACCAATATGTTTCATTACAAATTTGGACCACAAACCACAGAGGGTTTTGTAATGTATGTTTTTTTCATAAGGCAGGGGAAGTTGCTGCCATTACGGTAGCACTGTAAAATCCATGTCTTTGCTAGGAAAAAGTGGATGCTTGGAACTAATATTGTGCTTTAATGGGCCTCAGCTGCTCACAGTATCTTCCAGGACAATCTTCAGTAGCTGTAAATTTCAATAAAACTTCAAAGATCACTGTCTAGGAGGAAAATCTGACTGTTGGATATTGTTTTTCCTATGATGATCACATATAAAGTACAAAATCATTTTATGTGCTGCTACCCTTATTAATCATAGATTTGGAATTTGTAAAACAAAGGCAATGGAAGTGTCAGTAGAAGGAAACCTTTTGTGCTCTAAGTATGATTTACTTATCACAGCTTGCAGTGAAATTGATTTATGAGTTTGTTGCTTTCTGGGGACAAATGTACTTTGAGAAAGAAAATATGAGCTGTGAAAGAAGTGTTAATAGCAATACTCTTTGGAAGTGAATTATATATTATTTTTAAAAAATCATCCTCAATCTAGAGGTGGGTAAATATGAAAACTCGTCATCGTATTTTGATGCTCACTTTTTGCATCTGCTGCATTTTCTAATCAGAACTAAAGATGCTATTAGGGACAAATCATGAATATAATCCTTTAATAACTAATGTGCTTTTGTGGAAAACCATTTTTCTGTCAATCTTTGAACTACTCTGCCTACAAATGGAAATATTTTAATATGCAGCCAAGATAAGACTATTTAAAAGTGTCACAGTCGTTCTTAAGAGCAAATATGCAAAAGAAAACTATTGCTTTGTGCTTAAAAAGTGGCAATTGTTCACAAATCCCTGGGAACAATTTATCTCCTGTGGTCCCTCACATATCTCTGCTTTTATGGAAATAGATGCAAAATGCTTGTGATTTATCAAATATAGCAAAAGGTAACATCTTATGTTTACCAATCAACTTTTATTAATCAAAACTGACTAAAATAAAATGTATCTGTCAGTTCTTCCAGCTCTGTACTACAAAGGATTGTTAATTTTCTTTCTATGCAGGAAAGGACAAATTGTCTTGCCTCATGATTCCAGTGGATTTTTATGTGATGTGAAAAGGTGCTAAGACATATAAGTTTGTAGCTTTAAGATACAGGTTTATGTGAAATACTTTAAAAGCTTTCATTTTGGCAGATTTACTTTTATCATGAAAACTGCTGTGTGATTCAGGAAGGAAAAAAAAACAACAAACCAAACCCAAAACCACAGAACCTGGCACTCTGGGGATGTGTTGTGGCTTTTGTGGTTGATTTGCATCAAGTCTGCTTTGTTAACAGTATTCAACTTGAATTTAAAGAATTTGCTACATGGGAGCAAATGCGGAGCAGTTTTACATTAATCAGAGCTGCAGGGAGGGGCAGGGGCTGGCAGCCTGTGCCTTGTCCTGGGAGCCCAGAGTGGGGAGCGCTGAGTTTTGTGCTTGGCCTTCCCCAAGCAGGTTCCAAATGAACTTAAATCCATCCCAAACGTGCTGTCTGCTGTTCCATTGGTCAGTCTGACTGCTGTGAGAGGAGGCATTTTTGGCTCCAGTGAGACTTTGCAAAGGTACTTTGCAATTAGAAGTGAGAAAACAGTCAAATTCTGACAAAATTTGTGTGAAATTTATTTATCTGCTGCTTGTTAGTGCTACCTTTTATTCCTTAATGCACACCTTTGGCTGTTCTTAGGTATTACACAAATCCCTTGTTTTACATGAAAGGATCAATTCTCGACATAGAGCGGCCGAGGCAAATGTTTATTGGGGTGAGCACAGCCATCACTTGCTCAGCTTCACTCTCTTTTCTTTTCTCTCTGAATTCCCTTTCACTTTTCTCTCTAAATTCCTTCCACTCGACTGGGGAAAGAGTGGAATAGATCAACCTGCTTTTCATAGCAGGGCAGAAGGAAAGGGTAAGGAGTGGAAATGCTGGAGGGAATCTCCTCCTTCCCTCACCTCTCAGGAGTGCCAATGTCCCAGGAGTGCAGCCCTCACTTTTCTTTAGTTTCTTCCCCAAAAAGAAGCTCTTCTTGAACTTCTCAACCCAAACTCCCAGCAAACCCCCTGTACTGCCACTGATCCATCCCAGACCTGTGTCCCCCTTGGAACTCCCCTGCAGTCTCTGGAAAACTGAACATTGCCAGCATTTTATTTCTGTTTGTTGTGGCTTATTTGAAGAATCAGGACCTAATGTGTCATTGGGAAATTATACAGGAGAACAAATATCCAGTGATTTCAAGCTTGTATGTGCTCTGCTCCTTGAATTCTCAGAATTGAGGTCTAAAGCAGACCTTATTTAGGAAAAGCACTTGAAAGCATTGCACCTAGGGGCTGTACAACAACATTTTTTTCTACAACCTCAAAGCCTATTCACTTTATAAAATGGGGTTTTGCTAGATTTTACTCAATGATTTTTCAAGAAACTGCATTTGTTGTTGTCATTCAGCAACCACAAGCATTTGCAAGAATTTTAACAGCTCTGCTGCTGCCTGCCAGCTGCCATGTGTTCCTTCCCTGCTCCCTGCATAAAACCTCCTCGCTGCAAGAGGACTGCAATACTTTCATGGTAATCACTAGTTCAAATCACTGATTATTTTAAAACATCAAATCTCATTTTTGGCAATCCATCATCTGTTTCCATGGGAACTGAAACTGGCCTCAGCAGCCACAAGAAGCAGAGTTTATTGGGATACTTACACATTTCAATGGCTGTTGTTAGACAGCTGCATTTTCTGTTTACCAAACAGATATTGCTGCAACAACCTCATAATACATTTTAAAAAATCTGTATACATTTCATTTTAATGCATTTATGTCTTTATTCATATTTTTCACAACTTAGCAGAAATATTATGATGGGGGAGAGGGAAATGTCAGTAATTTCCTTCATCTGCAGTCAATATTGGATGTTTCCATGCAGTGTCTTCACTAGTGTTTTAACTTAGGACTGTGACAAAAAAGAATGGAAAAATGCCCTGCCTTGAGGGGCTAAAAATAGGTGGAGCTCCCACTTTTCAGGTACATCATTGCCCCTTGGTAACCTTATCCCAGAGTTTCTGCTTTCCAAAGTCTGATTTCCTCCAGACTTTTTGCCCCAGAATAACCACTTTCCCAAGCGTGCAGCTCGTCTTTCTGCTCCAAAGCTCAAATTCTCCTAATTCCTGCTATTTCACCACCATTTTTAGACCCCATTGATCAAATCAGCAAGGAGTAGCAGTGTGGATTTGAAAATGTTGTTTTGCTGTAGATTTGTGTGGAGTATTTCAGTATCAAAAGGAGTAACTGGGCAACTAATTGAGTATAGTATTGATATGAATATGTATCAGTTTTTTTCTTTTCTTCCAAATGCTTTAGAGTGGAAATCATTATTTTGGAGTTTGGCATTATTTTGATTTAGAAGTGAGGCAGCCATTTAAGACAAATCTCAAATCTTGGAAGACTGTTCTACTCACAGACCTTCTATCAAACAAACAACCCTCATCTTCTCCCATCTTCTAATACTGATTTTTTCATCTCAGAGGGAAGCTGGCTCACAAGGAAGCATTTTGGGGCAAAATAGATTGTATTTAATAATAAACATGCCGGAATTATGTTCAATATTATTTGTCTTGCAAAACAGGAAGAGAGAGGGAACTGTTCCATGCTCCATCTAGTGCTGAGGTGCAAGGGGAGAAATGCTGATTTTTCCAGGCTCCCACATGATCTCTAAGGTGTTTCCAGTAACCTGAAACATCTCATAAAGCTGCTGCAGAAGCTGGCAAAACCGCTGCCTGTCTCTGTCAGCTACCAAAGCGCTGGATCTTGGTTCTGTTCAGATAAATGAACTGTTTAATAAAGGGACTCAGTTCCCTGATTTGTTGGGTGACCCCCCAATAAAAGAATTTCTAATTTTGCTGCAAGTCTAGGGAGTTTTTGTATCTTTGGTTGTGTCCCTCATCACAAATTCTTTCTGTCCCAGTTCTACCCTGGGAGGAGGTTTAGTGGAAGTGCCTTGAAAATTCTCAGTTTTTGCTTCTTTCTGCGCTCTCTCAGGGCCGATCTCAGAGCCTGTAATCACTGGTGCAGTATTTACCACAAAAACCACATTCTAAAGAAATATCTGCCCTCCCATCTCTGTGTCAGAGTGTTTATCAATAATTTATTCACGTTTAGCATAATTATGGACAATTTAAGCTATATTTTCACACAGAGGGATTTTTCTGCACTCGTATGTAGTTAAAAACCTGCTGCATGAGGGGGTGATAAACAACTGGTAAGAAGTGATTGAGGATGCACAGCAAGAGGGAGAGAGCAGAAATATTGTATAGCTGCTTTGCTGGGATCTAGATCTGGAACTGACTACACCCAGCTCTGGTTTTAACAGCACTACTTGAAGAGTAAATTAATTTATTATTAAGAATTTTAAATTTATTTTAGAAGAAACAGTGAAAGTACCTTGAAGAAATCCTGTAAATGGGTTTTTACTGTATGTTGATTTAAATATTCCAACATAAGAAATAAACTAAAATGCCACTCATAATTTAATTAAAACTGGGAGTTGGCAAAATCTTGTTTCAGAGAAATAAAGAGAAGTGTCTCTTTAATATTAGAATGCCTGATAGCTTCTAATCCACAGCTGTCAGTGCTAATTTCACTAAATAAAAGACTTTATGGTGCAGAAAGGTTCACTAATCAAGATTCATAAAGGTACAATTCCAGTTGTCATCTTCTTGTCTCTTTGGGAAGCCACTTTTGTACACGAAACAATTCCTGAGTGGGAAAAAATACCGAGCATAAAGTAAAAAATCGAGTGTGTAAAACACACTTTGCTTTTTCTTGTGAAGCCTTGAAGCTGATGCTGGATGGATAAAGGATCTGGACATCATGGCTGAATTTTTGAATTCTTTAAGCAAAATTATTTTATCAGCAGGAAAATTTCTGATTGAAGATCAGCTTTTAGAGCTCTCTTTTCCTTGCTGGGAGGTTTCTGTCAGTGAATTGTGGGGTGTCTGAGTACTGTCAGTTCCTCTGAAACCTGCTGCACCCCATGGGATTTTCCCTTAATCTGCTCTAACACGTCCTGTGACTGGTAGGTGTGAATTTTAATCATTTCTGTAGTAAAATACTCATTTTCATCAAATGCAGCACATTTTTGCTCATTTGATAGGTTTGTTTGAGGTGGCACAGGTGGATTGCTCTACACCAAGAGCAAAGACAACACATTCTAGTGGTGCACTTTGGATTTTCTGTAACCTGTGAGGGTAAAGAGCATCTGCACCAAGAAAAAGAGTCAAACAAACACAACAGATCCAAGCTACCCAGCCAGCTGCCAGGTGATTTCCTAATAATTTAAACTTTTTAATTTCCTAATACTTCATTTACACCTCTGAAATAACATAGTAATAAAACTTCCCTTTGTATAACATCAAAGTACTTTCCACAGGGTTGCAGTTTTTACTCCGGTGCAGATCTTATTAAAAAAAATCCATTGGGTCGTTCCTCAGATGCAAATGTCGAATCTCTTTTTTTATTACATTGCAAAAGGGATTTACCAGAATTATGAAAAGGACTCTAAGCTTGTGCTTTATAAATGCTAATATAAAATCTAGTATTTTAATAAGTTTTTTAAATTTACATTTTTGAGTTCATTGAGGGAGCTTTGAAGGTGCACCCTCTCCCTTTGACATTCACTTTCTGTTCCAACAGTTCCTAGTCCTTTAATAGAGTCACACTTTAGAAGCTCTTTGTACTTTAATCTTTTACCATTAGAGAGAGTCACAGAAGATCTGGCTGCCCTCTGATTTACATCAGAATTGTCCTGAGCCATTTTGGTGTGTGAATGGCTCATCTCATTCTTTCCAAATGGAGCACAGGGTCTGCATCATGAATGACAAAAGGAAATTGTTCGGGGTTTGGGTTTTGGTTTGTTTGGGGTTTTTTACCCTGAGTTGTACCAGTGACGTGTTCGGTGGATTTACATAAATGTTCATTTGTGTGTTTGCACTCAAGCTTTGGAATTTTGCAGCTCCTGGGAAATTTTCAAATCAGGTAACCACCTCTTTTTCCTTTGGATCATTCCGTGTTACTGTGCACGCATATCTTTCTGAAAGCTGAAATAATGGTAAAGGTAATGAAATCTCATGCTTCAGGGCATATGCTAATGCCTACAAATCTGTTTCACGTTTTGTGAGGTTAATTAGTTAATGTGTGTACAGCATTTAGAACATAATTAATTTTATATTTACACCAAGAATTGCTCCAGACTGATCATCTGTGGAACTCAAGAGTTAATTTCTTCTGTATACACTGTGGAAATGAAGAACAACAATAATTTTTTACGTCATCCGTGTTTGTTACTGACAGATCATTTGTCCCACAAGAGTAATATCTGCTACATTTAGTTTGTTTAAAGAACAGCTAATCCTGCTTAGTTGGATCATAAGATCACAGCTGATGAAGTCTGGGAAACACTTGGAAATGCTTTGGATTCACACTTCATCCTCACACTGGGAACCCTCCCAGTGCAGAACTAGGGCTGCTTTTCCTTGCGAGGATGATCTACGGGATCAGAAGTGGCTTGAGATGGATGCTGCAAAATTTCCAGTGCCTGGAAAGGTGGATTTGCATTGGCAAGATGAGAAGTGAAGCTGGAATATATTTGTGTAGTAGAAGAGTGGATGTTCACAGACAGAATTTTGAATAGCTATGATAGACTGGGAGGAGGAAATCAAACCCAACCAGTCTTCCTTCAGTGCTCCTTCTGTGGGAAAGGGGTGCTTTCTAATGCACTGAGTAAATAAAAGCAAATAATAAAAAAAAATGCTTTCAAAAAGTTGTTCAGGGATAATAACCCTGACCGAATTTAGGAGAAGGGCTGAACTGCTTTCCCTGATAATTTTAGTTTTTCCATCTCAGAAGGTGCACATAACTTATCTTTGTTATTCAATCTGTGTGGATTTGCACTAGAAAAAAGACATTAATATAAGATTTTCACTCCATATTATTTTTAATTAGTAAAATAGCTCAGACTGAGATTTGTAATTACAAATTGGCATCAAGCTGAAGTATGTTGAAACAAGCATTTCTCTACGAAGCTTATTTTCACAGAGCCTAAAATGGTTGATACTTGCATTGCATGTTGTACTTGTTTGTTTTATGATTTTTCCTGGAACTATGTTTGCTGTCATTTGCAAACAAGAGAGATCAGTCTGTTATTTACTGAGGCTGAGTAAATCACAGAGTATTATCCAGTTAGGAGACAGTACACAGAGTAAGCAGATCAGGAAAATGTATTTCAATGCCAGCTTCATTAAGTCGATAATCATCTCAATATATTCCCTTACAATTTCAACAATTAGTAGCCATCGTTTTCTTCTCGTGATTATCTTTAATCAGTGGCACAAAAAAAAAAAAGCTCCAAGAAGAATTCCATGGTAATTGGAAGCTTCCAGAAAAATGTTCTCCATGTGTGGAGCGTTGCAGCAAGCAGTCACAGGACCCAAATTCGCTGGTTAGTTCTGGACTTCATCCCAGGAGATACAACAGCAGCTCAGTCTGAGGAAACACCTTCATTTCTGTCAGAAACACCTTCATTTCTGTCAGAAACCATATATTCTTTCCAAAAGTATCCTTGTTCCCAGATTCCTCAGCAGCAGGACATGGCCACGTGCAGGGAGTGCTGGTGGCTGTGGTGACCACGTTAGGGTGGTGTTGGGATTTAGGGTTCTGTGACTGCTTCTGTCCCCTGGCAGGATTATGGGCAGCTGCTGTGCTCTTGAAAAGCACTTGGTGTGTTCTTAGCTTTGCTCACACAATAATTTTTGTGCTGGGGTTTCAGTTTCAGTTTCTGCTGGTTTAGCCTAAATTTCTGAAAATGGGGGTTTTTTTCCCCCCACAAAATTTCTTTAGAATTTTCAGGAATAGATTAAAATTAGAATAGAATAAATCAATAAATTTATTTACAGAACATAGAAGTAAATAATGCCATGAGAAATGGAAGAAATGGCCCCTCTCGAGGTTGCCCTGACGTGGGAGGCAGTGAGGAAAACCTGGAGCTGGCCCTTCCCTGTGTCTGTCTCCTCCCCAGCCCCTGCCACTCCTGGCCTGACCCAGCCTGGGGTCACTTTAGGGACTGGCTCCACTGGCAATCCCACCCCGATTTTGTCCAAATCCAAGTGCTAAAGCCACTTCTGCATCTCACAGGGCTTTGTGCTTGCAATGTTAAACAACTTGTGTGTTTTGAGGAATCTGGATATTTAGAAAGATGACATTTGTCTCAGAATGAAAATTCAACAACCCAAAGCTTCCTCTTCACTTTGTCCCTGTCTGGAGCTGAACAAGAACTTGGTATTTCCTTTTCTTTTTCACAAGTGTCTCATAACTGAAGTAAACAAATTTCAAAGGTGGCTAGAGTTGCACATACACATTAGTCTGGCTTGAATAGAGTAGCTGGAGTCTTCATGTGAATCATCAGTGAGGAATGAAGCTCCATGAACATCTTTTGTACTGTAGCTACTCAAGGTATATTATTATTTTTAGTTGACTTATCGATTTTAAATAAATGTTTATGTGAGATAGAGTGGTACAGTATGTTTTGTAACGTGTCATAAAATTTGCTGAGAATCATCTGAATTGATCACACCCGTGGTGAAAGACACTGATAGAGCGTTTCCATGGTGATTTCTTGTTTTTTCTGATCATGTCTTTTAATTCTCTCTCTCTCTCTAATATGTTAGACAGGTTGTTCTTGCTGGTAGCTCATGGACTGCAAGAAGCTTCAGTATTTTCCTGTGCTCCCTGCTGCTTTGTGTATTCTGTCACTGGTATAGTCACTTAATTATCTGACAGGCAATAACTGCTCTCGGAGGGAGTAAAAACAACTGTTGAATTCGTTTCTAAATTATATCATATTGCTCCGTTCGAAACCTCTTTTAAACAAATGTTGAGGGTAGAACTATTGATGTGCTTCTTAAACTTTAAATTTCAGTTAGTTCAGATAATTTTAAATAGTCCTTCAGCAAGAATAAATCAGTTTTTATGACTTATAACTTTCAATTACCACCTTCGGAGGGAATAACAGAGCGTTTCAAGGAGCTGTGAAGTACAACAACAAGGAAGTGCTGCTGTTCCATTTGTGCAGGCTCTGAGCTCCTGTGGAGCCTTGACAGGAGTTTTTCGTGAGGAGGCACATCCTAGAGGGATCCTCGAGTGTGTCAGTCTGAGGTGTGGCTTTGATCTCCTCTTGGAGCTCCCACCTGGGGAGCTTCCTGCCGAACCTTGGGGGGGGTGGATGATGCTTGACCTACTTTGCTGTGCTTCAGCTGTTCCACAGAAATGGTCTGAGAATCTGAAGCTGTTGCAGCCGTGCCCCCGAATTGCCTGGAAAGAAGTTTCCTTTCTGCAAATTGAAACTGGTGGCTCTGATGGAGAAATTTCGGGCTTAACTAATAGCTGACTCCATTGCGAGGTGTTGGGCAGTGCAAAAGCTTTGAATTGTAGCAAATTTCAACTAAATCAGGTATGGACCTATTGTTAGATGCTTATTTAGCCATAAGGGTTCTGTATTTAGAAAGAAACACCATGGAGTTAGTTAGATGGACAAGGAGAACCCACACAATAGTGTGGAATAAATAGAAACCTTACCTGCTAATTGATTCTAAGTGTGTTAAAGGACCCAGCTAATGGGTTCTTAGCTGAAAATGTTGTTTTTTAACAAACCTTTCAGAGCCCCTAAAATCCAAAGGCTTCTGTGAGTGCTAGAATCCCAGTCCTTAAAGAAACAAAAAGAATGACTGGAATGGGAATCTCATTAGGGGCCATCACTCCTGGGCAGAGGAGCTGAACTGCTCTGTTGGCACTGCAGCAGCAAAAAATGGTAAATTCATCCTACTTTAATTCCTGAGAGTGTCATTTACTGATTTGTTTCTGCCTGAGCTCTGGTTTTGACTATGCAGATTCAGCTAATAAGATAGACTTTGAAAATAATGGAAAGGCTGGGGTAATTTTTCTCTCGTCCTTTCATGCCTGATGTTGGCACTTCCTTGAGCAGCTGCTGTTGGGCTCAGAGCAGATCTTGCTGTCACTGGGAGGTTTTTTCTGCTGTACCAGGTAAATTACCTCCCCCTAAGTCTCCTTTGGTCCAGCCCTGAGCTGATGGGTGCCAGGGCAGAAAACAATACCCACGTTCATTTTGGGCTGCTTAGGGAGCTTTTCCTCCCACCACACAAGGTGACTCCTGAAAGTGCTTTACTGGGTTCATTATTTCTACTGTTGCTTTACTGGAGCAGAAATGAGGAAGAAGCTTTTCTTGTGTGAATTGTTTGGCTTAAAAACCTTTCTGAAGCATCTATTTCTTGTTTGCATTCTCTGGCCTCCTCTGTAGCATTCAACAGGTAGGAAACTATTTTCCTTTTTGCAATGATCATGCCACATTGTGTGATCCAAGGATTTTTTTTTTTCAATTAATAAAGCCTTTACATCTTTTTATTATTATTTTTTTTTACCGAAACAAAGACAGATCAATGAAACCTATGAAAAAGTTGCTAAATTGGCAAGTACAACATTTATTCCAGGGTAGCTGTGTTATAGATTGACCTGATGTTGCCCCAATTTAAACTTAAGAAAGAAATTAGCATAATTATCAGTAAGATTTGCAAATGATAATATTTTCTCAGGTGAAATCCCATTTGGATTGTTAGGTATAGAAATTTAGTTAAGACAATACTGTCCTCTGAAGCAATTTCAATGAAATGATACAGAATCAGAAAAATGAAAGTCTTGAACAGCAGAAATATGAAGAATTTTATAATACCAAATATCTTTTTTTCCTTCCTTCACTGTTTCTGCCTTTCTTTCCCTTTTTCACTTGCAATACATGGACTGTAAGATTTCATCATTTGCTGCATAAATTGGCATTTTACCTTTTGTAGATGATTTTCCGAAGTTTGCTGGCTTAGATTCATATAATGGAATTCAAATTACGTCACCCTGCTGCCCCAGGATCTGAGTTGCTGTTCTAAGGTTTCCAGTGCTCTGCACTTCTGACCTTTGATGATGCTGTTTGCACAACCCCAGAAATTACAGCATTTTGACCCTTTCTGAATGATGAGTTGGGAACTTCGGGATGTATTTCAGATAATTCTAAAATACTACCTGAAGTAGGAAGATATAAATCCCATTTCCCCGTGTGCCTCAGTAATTCCCCACACCTGTTGTGTTTCCTGCACTGGAATTACAAGGAAAAAAGGGACCTGTTCTCCACCTCTGCATGTTTGTTGTGATTGTTCTTAAAGTACAGATTGTGGGAGGGGAGTTTTGTACATGAACTTGGATCATACAGAAGGAAAAGCTGAAGAAAAATATGTGTAAAATGATACAGGGTAAACCAGTCATTTTACTTTGAATTCTCGATGACTTCCACTGAACACCAACTTCAAACTCGCTGTCTCACCGTTCAGTGTAATCCAGAATAATTGCACCTATAATTAGTATTCAATTAACAACGAGTTACATTTCTCTGCTGCTACTAACTTGAAATTTCCATTTCCAGATTGTCCTAACTTGATAATAATATCTGTCTTTTATGGTGTCTAATTGGCTTTTAGAAGGGATAAAATAGGTTTTCCCTTAGAACATCAGAAATGCCCTATTGGCTCAGACTAATGGTCCATTGAGCCAAACATTCTGTCCTGCCACCAGGAAAATGAGATGCTCCTCAGGGAGAGCAGGCAGTTGTTGTCCCTTTTTCTCCTCCAGCAGCCAGAATTTTTGGGTTAGGAATGCTGGAGGGTCAATTCCTGCTAGTTCTTCTAGTATTTGGTTACAGACTTGCTGCCCTTGAGTTTGTCTAATCCTCCTTTGAACCTGCTGATGCTGTCAGCCTCCATAAACTTACCTTGTTTTTTTTTTCTTTTCTGTCATTAAATATTATTAAAATTATAATGCACCTTTATGTAATCATAGGTTTGATTTCTTTAGAACAGATCACATGAGGACTGTTGCAAAAAACCAAAAGGATTATCTGTACCTTGGGCACTGACAAAGCAGGAAGGCAATTGGCCAGCAATTTAATGAGACGGAGGTGGCACTTTCTCTGGTAGAGGAGTGATTGAGTCCAGGAGTTCTGCATGGCAGAAAAAGAAAGTAAAAACTTTTTGTAGGAACTTTCAGGGTTATCAGACTCTAACTTGAACCAGAAAAAGGACAAGCTATGCTTCTCTTATTTCTCTTATTTCTTACATCTTTCTTTCTGGTCTGTTCCACAAAGGACAAAGTTAGAAAAGGTTCCCTGGGTGTTAGACTGAGGGTGTCTCCTAACAGATACAGCTGTGCATTAGTGATGTGGGCATGCTTATACCTGGATATTTTATACCTGAAATAAATTGTCCTTTCATCGCTAAAAACCAGCCTTTTCTCAGGGTTAGGATTCATCCATCCCTCTGCAGATGTTCCTGATAGAACTACTTACACATTGTGGCTTTTGCTGATACAGAAATGCCTTGAAATCTCTAAGCAAATTTACTGAGTTGACAAAAATTCTGAGCCTCTGCTGATAAAAGTGGCAGAAATGTCCCCAAACTCTTTAACTGCACTGTACATGGGCTGAAGCATTTTCCCAATCTGCCCCCTGATCACTGCTGTGAGCTGATTAAGGTTTAATGTGTTGTGGAGACACTTTGCTCGGGAGGGGGATTAGCTGTGCCTCAGTTCATGGCAATATCTCATGAATCATCCAAAGAGGCACTGAGCAGCCATGTTTAGCATGGGATATTTTCCTGGGTTAAAACACAGTTCATCAACTTCTCTTGAAGAGATTTCAAACTTTAGCAGTTCCCTGGGTTATTTGAAGGTCAGCCCTTGAAACCTCCTTGCTCGGTCAGGGAACAGCAGATGGAAACGTAAAACTAAACAAAATGGCATTTTTCTTTGGAGGAGTTTATTGAATACTTGTAAAACTGCATCAAAACCAGCCTGACCATCAGGCTGAGGTTCTGCCTCTCTGCTCAGGTGAGACCTCACCTTCAGAGCTGCCTCCAGCCCTGGGGTCCCATCACAGGAAGAATGTGGAGCTGCTGGAGAGAGTCCAGAGGAGGCCACAAAGATGTTCCAAGGGCAGGGAGCATCCAGCCTGGAGAAGAGGAGGCTCCAGGGAGATTTTAGAGCCCCTTCCAGTGCCTAAAGGGGCTCCAAGAGAGCTGGAGAGGGGCTGGGGACAAGGGATGGAGTGACAGGACAAAAGGGAATGGCTTCTCACTGGCAGAGGGCAGAGTTAGATTGAATATGAGGAAGAAATTCCTCCCTGTGAGGCTGGGGAGGCCCTGGCACAGGTTGCCCAGAGCAGCTGTGGCTGCCCCATCCCTGGCAGTGTCCAAGGCCAGGCTGGATGGGGCTTTGGAGCAACCTGGGCTAGTGGAAGGTGTCCCTGCTGTGGCAGGGGGTGGAACTGGATGATCCTTAAAGTCTCTTCCAACCCAAACCATTCTGGGGTTCTATGAATACTTCCATGCCTGACGGTTATTTTCCATTCTAAATAGCAAAGACAACTAAGATATTATTAGGTAAAAAATTCTGGGCAATGTTGTGTTTACGGCTTTCTTCAGGAGGAAGCCTTTTGGACAGTGTGACTGAATTGTAGTTTCTTTTAAAACAGAACTTGTAATTGTAATAAAGTGTCTGAAATTACAGCAGTCAAAATCCAATTTCATAAAACATCAAATGGAGTCTGCCTTGGAGTGCACTTACACCGCACTAAGGAAGGGAGTGGAATGAACTCTTTAATTTTTCCATTTTTTCTTCCCAGCCAGAATATTACAATAAAGCATATTTGTGAAATCTCATACAGAAAAATTCAACAGCATGTGCTCACATGACGTCTGACTCCAATGAGGAGGAGGCTTCACCCGAGCAGGGAAGATAGAAAAGGGTTTGATTACCAAATCCCAGTATGAAAAAGGCTTTAGATCCAGAAGACATTTAGCAAAAAGAATGTACACTGATCAACATCTGGAGACAAATAGGGTCCTGCAGGAGGATGTTAGCTGCAAAATAAAAGCAAAGAGGATAATAAATGCAGATTATAAATAAACAATAAGATTAGAGAAGACATTTCAGCTGTAAGCTCTTCTTAGGGCTATGAGAAAATATATTCAATTTTTTTTCCACAGCCTGAAGATGGTCTCATAGCCCAAGTGTCATGTCTTATTTGGCTTTCTTTCCTCGTGCAAATTAACCCTTCATTCAGTGTTTTCATTCTTGACATTGACATTGAAAATTACATGAAGCCATTCTATTTTTAATCATAGCAACGCTCTCTCAGTAGCGTTCTCAACAGTCTTAAGTAGTTAATGACTTGAGAGATAAATGGATTGGCTTACACCATTCATTTACAAATGTAGGCAAGATCAGTAAGATGTACAGCAGGATATAATTACCATCAGTGGTAAATGTGTGCATTGTGCAGCTTCTGTTAAGCCTCAGTGCAAGATTTTTTGGGACAAATTTGTTTAGAATGAAATATCTTGAACAACTTCACTTCTGCCCTTCTACAAAGAGCTAATATCTTGTGAATCCCTTAGATTGATCTGGGTAAAATTATTCTTTTATTAGAAAAGAGGATTAATTGTATGATCAAAATCAAAGAAATCACAGATTTTTTTTCAAAAAGTAACACTTCCAGTGAATTTTGCTGTTATCAGGGGGTTTTATATTTATATACTTTTTACTTTTTTTGCTTTCTGATAGAATAAACCAATCAATATCCCAGGAGATTTTTCTTGGTCTGTGAGTAGAACACAAGAACCGTTGGTGAAAAGCTTTATAACCTCTTTCCTGGTGAAGGATCGCTAAAGAGGTTTCCTCTGCTGACTGACATTGCTGGGAATGTGTTTTTTAAGCTCTACAAGCGTGTCATGGCTGTGATAAGGAACAGGAATGGGTCGTTTGCTGTGGTTGCAGAGAGACACCGATGCTCCCTCTGTTGAAAGGCATTGATTTTCCCATTTTGTCTTGCATCATAAGTAGACATTGAGAAAAAGTACCACTCAGTGATTGTTTGCATGGCAAAGCAGAGTTGAGATGCTTTTCATTTAAACAGGAATCTTGTTGCTGCATTGATTTTATCTGACTGCTGTTTGTTCCTGTGCACAGATCTAATGTATAATCAGAATCACTAACCAGGGAACACAGCAAATCGCATTAGACGTTGTTTTACAGTGGCAGAAAGTATAAGGTCACTATTTAAAAAACTGTAACGGAAAATTTGGCTTTAATTTGTCCAAATAGCCATTGAAAATGTGAACAGTTCAATAGTGCAGTGACCAGGAAATGAAGATTTTGAGATATATTCACATTTTTTCCCCTTAAACACCAACTGAAGATTTCTACGCCTTCTCTTCATGTCAAAAATGTCTGTTAAATTAGGAAGACTTTTCATCTAAATACTTTAATCATTGTAAGTGTTTGCATTATAGTCAGATTCATGCTCAAATTGTCACACAGAATTATACTGCTGAGGGAAAACAGAACTTCAAATAAAATTTTGTAGCCATTTGCCATCTCAACCAATTCTTCATGGTTTTCATTTTAATCTCCTGGGAAGAATTTTCACTTATTAAGTAACATCTTCTTACTGTTGCACCAAAAATACTGGATCTGCCTTCGTTGAGAGCAGAATTATCCCTGCTCAGGAATCTGGAGAGTATCTAGCCAGTACAAATGTGATAAGTGCACTAAATTAATTGTCATTCATTGCCTTCTAATACAGAAAAGTCCTTGAAGAAGAGTGTCACAGGAGTAAAGGAATAAAGAACTGAAAGTAAGCAACCACTTAAGAGACATTGGAGATGTATTTCTCATCCAGTTAAGAAGATGAAAACCTGTTTGCAAGGCTTCATTGGCTTTTAAGGAGAAAAGCCCAGATTAGAATGAAAGATGATGTGCTTGGAAGACTTAAAGAAGTGGAAAATATTGAAAAGTGCAGCAAAAAATACTAGGATTAATTCCCAGTGCTGATAATTATTTTCTTAGTAGTCCCCCTCTTTTTTCTATTATAAATATTTACTACTTCCATATTGATTTGTACATCTCAGTTTTCCTTTACATTCCACATATTTTCTCTTCATCTTTCCATCCATCACCTCTTCAGTCCATCTTCCCCTGCCCATTTTAAAGCCATGATCCATAAATTAGCTTTTCTTTCAGGAGGCCTTTCCATGGATTAGATCATATTTGCAGTAACCAGCCCAGCCCAGCTCAGCTGGGAGTTCCCTAGTCTATTTTTGTTTTGCCACTGACCTTTCTACAGATTTTTTGGTTCCCTGAGCTGCTTTTTTTAGTCTAGCTAAATCAAAAGAGGAACAGAGTATCTTTATAAGACTTGTCATCATTGTGCTACCCGAGTAGTGATGTTCCAGCCCTCCTGTCAGGCTCCCCAGTTTCCCCAGAAGTGCTTTCCATCCATGGGTCTGGATCCTTCAAAGTGTGCCCTGAGTTGGTCCAAAGCAGAGAGCAGCTGTGGGCTCTGTGCTGCGTTTATCAGCTTGGCCCCCAGAATGTGAGCTTTTGTCTTAAGGCAAAAAGGCAAAACCCCATCTCTGTCTTTCCTGAAGCTTCCCTTCCCTTCTCCTGTCACTCCTGGCTGATCCTGGAGCTCCTGTGAGCCAGGCACAGAGGCCTCTCAGGACACTTCAGGTGAGGAAAGGCTCGAGATAATTTGTGCAGCCAGAAGTGCAGGGCAGACCTCGAGAAACTCCCCTCAAAGGCTGTTGGCTTAACCTCACTTCACACTGCAGATGGTTTAACATTGTGACATAATCAAGGGCTGCTGGACTCCAGTGGCTTCTTTGCCTCCTTTGGGATGTTCTGTTCCATGGCCTGTCTTGACTTCCATCTCTTACTGGCTCCCAAGCAGGGTCAGCAGTGCCCAGTGCTCTGCTCCTTGCTTTGCCTCCATCCCAGAACCAGCAGCATTCCTGCTTCAGTGCTCTCTGCCTTTGGAGAAATTTATTGGAAAGCTTTAATCTTAATATTAACAGTTCTGAATCCAAAACTATGATTACACTTCTAGGGGATAACAAAGCCACAAATCTATGAGGAGATGGTCCCTATAAGAAATTTAAAATGGGAAGTAAATGTTGTTGAGAGATTTAGTAACGATGCATTTGTTCTTTCCTCACTCCAGTTGCAAACTATAATGTGTAGCTTAAATTATTTTAGTTATATATAATTATAAGCCTTTGGTGACAGCCTTGAAGATAAATAAGTTTATATGATTTGCTCGGTAAATTGAGCAGATTAGGAGGATACACAGAGTCAGCTGTCATTGCTCAGGTGACTCACGGAGACTCTCTAAGCTGCAGTAATTTGACACTTCTGATCATCTGTCTGTATGCTGAGAGATTTGTGAACTGTCCCACTGCAACTGGAACTGTAAACACACAAGGATAGGGGTGACAATGCAAATATGGCAATGCATGAAATGACACTTTTGAGATCTGCTTAACCACAGGTGATTTAAAATAAACACAGTAACTCCATATATTTTGAGAAAGTTTAATGTTGGGGAATTGCAGCCACCAGCATTTACAAGACCCAGCATCCCATATGGACAAAGTTATATGGAAATAATAAGTGTATCAATAAAGATGAGAAAAATACTTGTAGCTGGATCAGCATTTCTGGAAGGCTGTTCCCAGATAAACAGGTTGCTTCTGGTTTTCTAATGGCTATGTTTATGAACACTATTTCATATGTTTGGAAAACAGAATCCCTCTTTAATGGGGTCAAATATATTGAGTTCTGAAACAGGCCAACATGTAAATGATTTCACAGGGAGTTACAAGGTGCACATAAGCCATAATTGAAATGAAGGCCGCCAATTTCTGTAATTTTAGAGGCCAGTTTGGCACAATCTCCTTGCTCCTCAAAGCAATTCCTATCTGGAGAATTTCTTCCCTCATATTGTCCTGGATTTGAAGTGGGAAAGGGATAAAACCAGGCTCCCTGGAGATGAGCCCCATGGCAGCAGAGTTGGAGGGAGGCTGTGCTAAGGAGCTCCTTGGGTCTCCTGTCCTGGGGCAGGTGAGGATGGAGCCCTTGGGCAGCAGGGACTCGAGGGGTGTAAATGTGTCAGCACCTCTCACTCCAGGATAGGCATTGAGGGGCTGGAGTGTGCCCGGGGAAGGCAACAGAGCTGGGAAAGGGTCTGGAGCACCAGGAGCAGCTGAGGGAGGTGGGAAAGGGGCTCAGCCTGGAGAAAAGGAGGCTCGGGGGGACCTTCTGGCTCTGCACAACTCCCTGACAGGAGGGGACAGCCAGGAGGATGTCAGGCTCTGCTCCCTGGGAACAAGGGACAGGACAAGAAAAAATGGTCTCAAGTTGCACCAAGAGAGGTTGGATATTAGGAACAATTTCTTCACCAAAAACGTTGCCAGGCATTGGAACAGGCAGTGGAATCCCCATCCCTGGAGGGATTTAAGACATGCAGATGTGGCACGTGGGGACAGGGTTCAGTGCTGGCCTGGGCAGTGCTGGGTTAATGGGTTGGGTTTGATGATCTGAGAGGGTTTTCCAGCCTAAATGATTCTGTGATTCTATGATATTAATTTTCTGATGATGGAAGTGATGGAATGAAAAGCAGCACCTTTGAATCTTACAGCTGTCACCATGACAGGTCTGCTTTTTCCTTTGCAAGCCCTGACATGTTCACTCATTGTGCTCAAATGCAGTATGTTTTAATTCACTTTGTTACTGAGATTCACCTTTCTGTGCATCTTCAGAAAGGGTTTTATGTAGATGAATTTCACATCTTGCAATCAACTTGTCATCTCCTACAATGAGATGATAGAAAGCACAGGAATATAAATATTACTTGAACACTGTGTCTTTAGCTGATGTAAATAAAAGATCATGAAGAGAAAATACCGGTACTAAGAAATGTTTTGTAAGTATGTATATAGGCTCAGGAGGAGAAGGGGTGGGCTGGAAGGGTTGCAGGCAGGTTAAGGAGTGAGCCCAAATGTGGATTTTATGCAGAATAAGGACAGGTGTGAGTCAGGTAATGCTGGTAACCTGTACTGGATTATTATTGCAGTGACATCTGCAGGAAGGTGACTGAGCTGCTGTAGGGCTGCAGTGACCCCGAGCAGGTGCTGTGTCTGCTCACGAGGGACATGCTTTCTGGGAAGAAGAAGCTGGTTCAGAGTACAGCTCCCATCAAACAGCACCCCAAAACCACAGTGGTAAATTATACCAGTCATCCATTTCTGCCTCTAGTCCCTGCTCATGTTGGGCATCACCAGCTCACAGAGGCAAGAAGTGCAGCTGGGCAGAGGCTGACATCAGTGTTGTGGCCAAAAATGTGTAAAATGTGGCTTCTCTTGGAGTGATTCAGTACAGATACTCTTCAGATGACACTGCTGGTGAGCTTGCAGTAGAACTTGAGTGCTTTTGTGAAAAAAACACAGACACTTCTTGACTTCCTTTTTTTTAAACTTTTAAAATTGGTTAAATTAACCATGATCAGATGCAGTAATTAAAGCAGATTTTTGGCATTAGTGTTCCTTCTATGACATTCATAACCTATGGGAAACGATGGTAATTTTTTCATCACAAACTCATTGTTATTCAGAATAAGGGGAAAAAAAAACAAAATTAGTTTTTCAGTGGAGTGGCATTTGATGAGCTGTTGATGAGGCTGTGTTTATCAGCAGCTTCCTTTGCAAGTATTGCATCTTGTACGAGCATTTTGGGTTTTCCTTCTTTTGTTGTTTTTGTTTTTTGTGGTTGGTTTGGTTGGGGTTTTTTTGGTATTTCAGTTCCAGTCCAGTTTTAAGGTCAATGCTTCCTAACTTGAAGCAATTGTAGAGCACTTACAAACCTTTATCTGGTGGCAGTTCATTGTTGGCTACTCCTACAAGCTGTTGAATGCTTTTAACTCAGTCTAGAAGTTGAGGAATTTTCCATGTTGAACCCTTTATTAATCAGGTTAATATAAAAAAAACCAAAACAGTGTTGATAGAGTTGTTGTAGTTAACTAAAGGGTAACAGAGCCGGTCATCAGTAATGATGTCAGAGAATGGAAAATCATTTCCTACACATGGAACTTTTTATCAACAAAAAGCTCAATATATTATAGTTATTAATATATTATAGTGGTTAGCACATTGCAGTAGTTAGTTTATTATAGTAGTTACATGCAGTCCTCAATAGCAAGAACCAGCAAGAGCTAAATTTACTGAAGTGGTGGATTGGTGTTCAGTCAACCAAAGTGTCCAAGGAAATCCCCTCTTTACTCTTTCTGCTCCTCCAATACTCAGGAAATGTCTGTTACACTGAAATTTACGTCTGACTTTTGGAGTAATTTTTCCAGGTAAATACCATTCCTCAGAGGAAGACAGGTCAGGACAGCTTCAGTGTCCTGCCCTGATTCCCATTAAACAGAAGAGAGCAAGCACTGACTGCACTGACAAAACACATAACCGGGTCAGGGACACTTAGGATTGAGGATCACTCTCAATAGGTTGGTGCAATTTAAGAAATTCCTGATTACAGGGGTGTCTCTACCATGTGATATTTTGCACCTTCTTCTTGCTGCCTGTGGCTGTTCAGCTGTATTTTAACTCTGGGTTATTTGTGTGTTTCAGCTTTCTCTTAGAAACTCAGTTCTCATTTTGATATCATATCGAGATCAGCAAGAAAAAATGGCAGTTCATTCTTACTTTTGTTAGAAAGTAGCTCTGAACAGATTACTTGGCTTCCAGGGATGTTCAAGCCAGAGGCCTTTTTAAGCAAGTGAAAGGACAGAAAAACAACATTTTCTCTGCTGGCAGAAAAATTCAATTGATACTTGAGATAGACTTCAAAAATTCACCTGCCCATTAAAAGAATGTTTACATGGAAATAGGGGTTGGATTAATCCTGTTACTTGCTGTAAGGACCCAACAAGCATATCTAGAACGTATTTACAGGAAAAACTGAATTAAAGGATAAAAATTAGAAATTATGACAGTCTAATGCTATTCCCTGCTCTCAGTGCAATCCTTTCTGTGAATTGTTGCTCTCAGACTTGCTGCACTGGTTGAGAGCCTGAGTGAATCTGTCAGACACCTCCAAGAGCATCATCCAAGCAGCCATCAGATCTTCCCCACTTTGTGTCTCTTGCCATTAATCCCCAGCTTCTCTGGTTGTTGTGGATGCTGGCAGTGACTCAGGCCATGTCTGCTGCTGTTTTAGACAGTTCACACTGTCCCACATCCCCCAGCTGCAGCTCCAGGAGGGCACAGCTCTGCCTTGTGCCTTGTGTCATGTGCCCAACCATTATCATCATCCCAATCACCTCTCGTGGTGCCAGATGCCTGGATTTGGGCAAGGGATTCACATCTCAAGGGCAAATCAACCCAGAACAGGTCAAGAAATCTAAATCCAAGTGTCTGCAAGTATCCATACAAGTAAAAGCTCCTGTTACAGCTGGTGCAAATGTGTTCTGTTACCAAGCTGCTCAAACAAGTGAGCAATTAAGAAGCTAATTAAAGAAGAGGATGAGAACAAACAGTGAGGGTACTAACTTCTTTAATCAGGCATTTAATTTGCCTCTTCACATGGGCACGTCCTGTGTTACAACCATTTCATGTTATTGCACATCTCACAAGGGACAGGGGAAGAGACACCCAACGACTCGAGGGAATGTACATGGGTACAATTTACGCTGTGTTAAATGCAACTTCTGATTTGGCCTGAAAGTACCAAACTTGGTCTTGGAAGATAAGGTGTGTCTCCTAGTCTAGGTACATGAACTATCAACATAAAGGTGACCATGTCAATGGCTGCATTATTCAGTTCCATCTGAAATCAACTTTTTTTTCTTATTTCGTGGCTGATACAATGGTTGTATCAAGAACAATGAGAAATGTTCAATGTTTTTACCTCATTTACTGTTGTAATGGCAATATACAGAAAGAATTCCTCCACCATTACTTTCCCCCGTAGTTTTTCTTCCATTCATGTCCACATGTAGGTATTAATTCATGTAGTGCAGAGAAGCTGTACTTGCCTTATCACTCTCAGCTCTTACTCTCTGCAGAAGAACAAATACCACTTTTACAAGCATGTTGGTTAATTAGTTCAAATAAATGCATCTCAAATTGACCTTACGAGACAATGTGTGGGTAGCAATTAAAATAAAATTACTCCATTGTTTTCCTTCCAGCTTCTACAGATATTTAACAGTTTAATATTCTTACTTTTCTATACCATGGAAACCTCTTGGCATCGATGACACTGTGATCCTGCCATGGCATTTGTTAGAGTGAGAATGCAAAAGCAAACTTAACATAATGCAGAAGGAAATAACGGGTACAGACAATATTTTATAGGCCATCATTCTGCACCTCAGACCATTGTCAGGTGGCTTCATGTAAAACTGTGGTACAGAAAGTCAAAAATATTTCAGTATCAGAAATGGGGAGAGCAAACAGGTTGCAGTCCTAGAGGAGCAGTGAGAATTTCACAACAAAGTTGATAAATAAAACCCCTCCCCGAGCACAGGCGGTGATTTCATGCACTCTGCAGTTAAGGATCACCTTGTGGGACCTGTTCTCCTGGGAAGAATTACTCAGGGTGGTTGGGGATCTCTCTGATGCTCTGTGAGCAGGAGGTGCTGGATGCCAGCACAACCCTGTGGGTGGGCAGTGGGAGCTGAGGAGCTCAGGGTCACTGCCCTGACCCAAACACAAACCCCTGGTGCTCCCACCCCACTGCCTTTGCTGGTGCTGTTCCAGTGACCCTGAACCCTCCAGGGTGAGGAAAGGCACGGAGCATCCCTGGGCAGCAGTCACCCTGCAGGGATGGGGCTCGGTGCTCTCTGCTGGGCCCCATCCTCAGGGACGTGATCCCATGGTCTGTCACACAGATCCTGCAGGATAAAGTGGGTGCCACAGTGGCAGGAGGTGCCCGTGGTGTCCGAGGCACACCAAGCTCTGTATTCCCAGTGCCACCTCCTCTGGGTGTCACCTCCACACCAGGCTCTGTATTCCCAGTGCCACCTCTGTGTCTCCAAGCCCTGGGACTGGCCTGACATTCACAACAGCAACAAACTGAAATTCAAGCCAGTTATCCCAAGAAGTTTCTTCATCTTTACCAGAGCTGAGAGGGTTGGTTTTTCACCCCCCACGGTTTAAACAAGAGCAGAAATCATAACAACCATTATGTCTTCTTATTCACTCTTGCCTTTTACGTTCTATGGTTAAATGATGTGTTAAGAATGCTTTAAAGAAACATATTAACGTATTTATTCCAGGTTGCTGCTTCAGGTCACCATAATGTAATGTAGATACGTAGGGGAAGCTGTGTTAAATTCCAAATACCTTTAATCTGCAATGTAATTAGTTTGATTAAGACTAGTTATCTCTGTTAATTAGCATATCAGTTAGAAGTATTGACTGAAGTGCTTTTCATGATCACAACCGGTTCTTTATGAATTTAGAAATTATTTCCTTGTGTCTGTTGCTGGGTTAACTGGAAAAAGATCAAATCTCAAAGCTGTGAGACACTGTCAGTGTGGAGCGAGCAATTCTCCCAGAAGAACTAGCAAATGATGAAAAGATGAAGGAATGGGATTTGTTTAGTTTGAGAAGATTAGGAAGGAACATGATAACGTTTTCTAGCACATATTAGATTATTAAGTGGATGATGTTCAGTTCTGCTGTATAGCTGGTGGGGAAAAAAGATAGAACAAGAAAATAAATGAGCATAATTTATTATAAGGGAGATTCGGGTTAGGCAAGCTTTTGTAAGCAACAGAAATAATGGGCACAGATACTTTGCTCTGGGAAGAGCTTTTGACAAGGCCTTTACAGGTAATTTTTGTAAGTATAAGACAAATTTCTCCTTGCGATAACTCAGGTATTGCTGTCAGGCCCTAAACTGGAGAATTTATCCAGATGATCTCTTGTGATTGCTCTAGAAATAGCTGATTCTGTGATTCATGGCTTTCTGATTAAGAGGAATTGGTTATTATTCATAGGCAGTTCTTCTGTCGGCGTAGGAAATTTAGAAAGGCACTCGCTTCCCAAAAGTGCTGAGTTCTGAAGTTATTATTTTATTTATATCTAATGAATAAAAGGCTCAACAAGTCAACTGAAAGAAGGAGAACAAGCAGATCCTTTTTATTTTAAAATTTTCATATCCTGAGAGCATAATTAAATAAATGTGCTTTGGAGGAACCATATATTTTGTTATTTTGGATTTAATAAAAATGGACAGGCTTGGAACATGTAGCAAAGAGCAGTGCAGGATGGTACTTTGTAGATTATTGCTAGAGGTATTCTGCATGTATAGAAAGTTTTTATTTTTCTTCTATGGTATTATTGAGAGGGTTTATGAGGTGCTTTACAAGTTTCTCATGGTTGAAAGGCTCAAATTGACTCTGCTAACTTACCTCCCGTGAGATTTATTCTATACTGCATAGGGTAGTAAATTTTTACAATCAATTTACTTAATTAATTTAGTAGATCAATTTATTTTTTCTGTGATGTATTCCTTCAAGGGCTTTAATTTTCTTTTTTTTTTTTTTTTTTTTTTCTCTTTTCTGACTGGATTTTTTTTCCTAAAGCTTTCATGACTCTCACTTTGATATTTATTTACTGAATGTACAGACCTATCACTTTAATACATTATTCCTTTGTGGTTCTAATGGATTAAATTAAAAATACATGTTAAAAAGTGTTGCAACTTGCATGCCTATTAGCATTGCCCATCAGGGGCTGGGGGAATTTTATGGCTCTACTTTAGAGCCGTGGGTTCATGTTCAAAAAATTCAGAAGGCTTTGGGTAGGGAGTCACTTGATGTGTACATTTTCTCAAATCTTTTTTCTTCCCATTTAATTTCAATTCTGCGAATGTGTTCTGCTGCATCATCACCGTTTTCCCTGTGCAGGCTTTGGTTTTGCAGCTGTAGAGCAGCGATAGGAGGAGGAGGTCAAATGAGCTCCTTGCATCAGATTTGGGATACTCTTGCACTGAACTCTGACTCAAATGTCTGTTTTGGCTTCTCTTTCTGAATGACAGAAATGCAAGTTTTTGTTGCCCTTTAAACAAGCAATTGATTCAATATGGTTTGAGATTTGTAAAATAACCCACTGACTTCCTTGTGATTTCTTCATATTAATTCATGTTAAATCACATCTTTTTGTTCTAATTTTTTGTATCATTTCAGTTTCTATCCTTTCCACCACACACCAGCTCTCTTTCTTCTTTTCTGTCCCTGTTACTTGTACCTGCTTTAATTTTATTTTTCTTATGATACCTAGGGCATGAATGAAGTTTTGTTTGCATGGTTGGAAATCAAAACAACCCATTTAGCATCTCTTTTTTTCACCAGTTGTGATCAAGAGCATTTCTTCACAATTTTTAATTGCTGTGTTTAGTAAATACTGTCTTGAAGGTGCTGAGAAGATTCCTATTAATTAGCAGACTAGATGAACTATGTGCATGGCTGGACATCTTTTTCTCCATTTAAAAGAAAGTGTTTTTCATGACTTCTTTAAACCTTGCCTGCCCAAAATCATCAGGACATCATCCAAGGAAAACTTGTAACTTGGCTAAGCCTGCCTGGTTTCAAACTAGCATGTGATAGATGATGGCTTTCATATAACATTAGCTTAAAACATTAAAGGCTTGAGGAGCATTTCAATCAACTTCAATATTTCAATTGATATGCCTGAGTAAGCTGCCAAAGTGTTTTATTTAGGCAAATCCTTTATATTTGGCTACAGGAGAACGAGTGCCATTGATGAAGATGGATTTCCTGATTTGTTTATGGTTTCAGAAGTTTGGAGTTTCACAGCTTGTGTCTTCAAAGTCTGAAACATTTTATAAAACTCAGTTGTTTTAAGGAACTCAGTCATAGATTTGACTATGCAATACTGTGGAAAACCTTCTTGTCCCAGGACAAGAACAAGATGAGCCTCCAGCATCACAGTGGAAAATGATGCCTTGTAAATAAAACATCACTGCTATGAAAACCAAAAACCAGTTTACATAAAACAAACCCTCTCCTATAACAATCTTTCTGCAAGCATTATGTTTACAGAAAAATTTCCTGAGAAAGTTTAGGCAAGCATGTGGCTGAAAAACATTTGTTTCTCAGAGCCATCTGTCCTGAGAGAGAGATAAAGGAAATTCAGAACAAAAATCTGATTCAACTGAGTTTAAGTATTTCTGTGACTTGGATGATGCTACAGCTCCTGGGGTATTTTCAGCACTGCATTCTGAACTGGAGGAGGGGGGGTGAATGCTCCATTCTTTGCTTCCTTGGGCAAACTTTGTTCTACTTTTCTGCCAGAATAATTTTAAACCCTCATCAAGTAATTTTGCACAGATTAATCTCTCCCTTCTATTTAGGAATCTAGTAGCCTGTTGTAAGTAGTGAGGAAGAAAAGCTTTTAAAAATGAGACTAGAAATGCTGGCTTATTGTGGAGTGAATCATTTTAATCAGGCGCTGGAAGCATTCCACCAGCCCTCTCTCCTCTGAGATAAACTCATGGAACTTCTTTTTGCTGGGAGGATGACATGGGAATAAAACAATTCCTTTCCACACCGTTCCTCCTGTCGCCTGCTTCTCACCAACAAAGTTTGGTTATGCAGAGATCACTAGCAGTTATATCAGCATGACCTGGTATCCAGGCAACCCAAAACCTTGTCAGCTTAACAATACACAATGAAGAACTCTGGGATGATGAAAGCTGAGAGGTTCGTTTGACAAGATAGCACCTGTTTCACTCTGAACAGCCAGTGTTGAAATAATGATGGCATTAGTCAGGGGAATACAAGAGGTTCAAAAGGGTTTTTGTGACTTTGAAAGCAAATGGCAGCACAGGGAGCTGTCACCAGTTTCCTCTTCAGGGATGGGTTGCTGTGCCTGCTGTTTATTTGTGGGCAGGTTTTGCGGGGTTTATGATTTTATTGCCTCTAATGGCTCTGAGCTCCCAGCTCTGGCCAGTGGCAGGTGTGCACGGGCTGATGTGTCTGAGGTAAACAGAACCTGCTCTCTTCAGAGCCTGTCCAGCAGTGTGAATGATCATCAGCCACGTGAGAGCTGCTGTGTGTGATGGCAAAGTGGTTGCACTGTTGGCCACGGTTTCTTAGAGAGTGCCTCTCCCCCAGGTGTGCCACAGAGCCTCTCAGTTGTCTGTGTTACGTTGAGCACTGACTTTCCTCCTGCTGGTTTTGCTGCTTGTGCCCGAGGTCAGTCCCTGATCTCTTGGAATGAAGAGATGCAGGGGAGCAAGGGGAGTATCCCACAGTATAAAAGTGGAACATGTGCAGAGGGGACTGAAATGATTCAAAAGACTGAGATCTGGAGAAGCAGGAGGAAACATGAAAGCAATGTGCAGCAAAAGAGATCGGGAAATTATAAAAGCAACTCAGTAGGGAAGCAAAATATGTAAAATTGAAATATTCAGATGGTGGAATAAAGCAAGAGTGGTACACTACAGTGGGAAATCATAGGAAAATGAATTAATAAGGCAGCAGCAGTATTACCTTAATGGAATTTAGCTAGGGAGACTGGAGGGGCCATGAAAGATGTTTGATGGCTCACTGGCTTGAGAAGCACAGATTCAGAGGGTGTCTCACTTCTTGTCATTCACTGACGCTCAGTCAAGGCTGTGAATGACCAAAATCATGTCCGAGTGTTGACAGCTTGATAAACTGCGAGAAATGAGTTAATGATGTGGGGTTCTCCAGCAGATTATACCAGAAAAGGCTTTAACTTGAACTTGCAGCTATGGATATGTAGGGAATAAAGCAGCACTGAAAAGCATCACATTCCACCCAGACATTATAATCTATCTAATTAGTTTTTTAAATAATTGAAAAGATCAGTACAAGTGGTAGTAAGCAGTGTACTGAATTGCAAATTAAGCATAGAATGGAAACATGTATTGAGCAGAAGGGTAAGAGAGTGATAATAAGCTCCCTTGTCTCTCTACTTCACTCCCCTTTAATGTGTCTCTTACTCAGAAAGGTAAATAAGGAGAAACTGTTTTATCTCCAAAACTTGAAACTGGAAACTTAAGTAGATTGATTTATTTTTCAAACTGAAAGAATTAATGATTTTACAACCAAAAGAACATTGAGATGAAATAATCATTGAAAAGCCCTCAACTTCCCGCTTCCTCTCTTGTTGTCTGTCCCCTCCCTGAGGTTCCACCCTGTCCCACACCTTCCTGTCTCTGACTCTGCCCAGTCCTGACCTTCTGAGTCCTTCTGGAAGCTCATGACTCATTTCAACAGAAGTTGACAAGTGGGAGAGATGTCTTGAATCCTAAAAAGTTTTGATGATAATGTGAGGCTGGATGGAAGGGAGAGCCAAGTAATGCATCCACTGTGAGAAAAGCTCCAGCCCTTTTTAGACATTCAAGTGTCCCCCTGGGAGCTCAGCCTGGAGCTGAGCTGAGCTGAGGCTCTCTCAGTTCCCTGCTTATGAAGCTGATTATGCCCTTTTCACCTGCTACCCAGGCTTTGACTCTTCTTTCCTACTAGAGTGAGTTTTCTTTTTTCCTCTGTTCTTTGTACAGCCTGAACTAAAGTTGTCTTTCATCAAACAGGGATGAAAATGTAAGTGTTGGACAAACAGAAATTAGAGCAGTCAAAATGAGACATTGGCAGTCCAGAAGGGTCAGGAAGGTGAACAGAAGCAGCTGAAATATTCCAGCATTGAGAGAATCAGGAACTGAAAAGAGTTTGGAACAAAATGATCCAGTGACTGCACATATGAAGAAATGTCTGTGGTTCTGTCAGCTCCTTAAAGTTTGAAGTAAATATAATAATGGGCAAAAAAGGCTGAACTTTGTCATTTTACATCCATTGGTAGAGCTTTCTGTGACCACAATGAGCACAAATGTGTTTTCTTGAAACCATTTTTTTGTATCTCCCCGTCTGTGACTAAATTAAGCTTT
>VZUA01045319.1:0-12526 GCA_013401035.1 Horornis vulcanius
CATGGTTGCAGTCCTGCTTTCCTTGCCCTCTGGACATCACTCTGTGATGAAATCAATTACAAGTTTAAGGATTAGGACACTCTGACTGGCAATGTACTTAAACACTCACTCAAACATCCAAACAATCCCTTTTAATTCAATGACAGCACTCACAGAGTTAAAAATAAGCATGCTGTTAAGTGCCTTCATCAGATCAAGGCCTAGTTATTTACTCTATGTGAGTAGTTCCAGAAGAACTCCAGTCTGTGCTGTTTGGGTTGCTAAACTTGAGAAAAATAGCCTATGATTCCAATTTATGTAGTGGCAAAATAAAGTTCTCTTAAAATCTTTTTTGTGCAATAAAACCTTTGTAAAAGAGATTAAAATAAAACAGCAAAGACAAATTTCCTAAAAGAAAATAAATCTTCTATAGACAAAGAAAATTTGCCAGAGACCTTATGGATGATTTCAAGTGATATTTTTAGACAAGTCGTGTCTTTTGGGGACTTTAATTTGCAATGTATTTTTGAAAGTCTGTTGCTTCTTCTGGATGCATTTGATATGGTGTGTCAATAAGGGGAAAGCAAAAATGAGTACAAAATGAAATTCAGAGTCTCCACAATAATTTCTGTGTATTGCTTCAGTCATTTCAGGACAATTTGTCCCCATGCACAAAGTTCTCCAAGGCCTTCTGCAGCATATTATGTCCCTAATTATTGAAAGCAAGCTTTAAGGATTACAATGCTTTTGTACCCCCCATTGCATCTGGTCACCTCTGACCCAAAGTGGCAATCATGGTAGTGAAAAATCTCATCTGAACAAGTGTGTTAAAATGCTTCTTTGAGTGTTTAGATCAAGATTCCCTTATTTGGTTCTGACTGAATGTTTTCCAACATCTTTTGTAGCCTGTGAAATCTGGCGTGAAAACCTCAGAAGGTTCAGAGGAACCTCCAGAGGAACCTCAGAGGGAGGATCAAGCTCCTCCAAGAACCCCAGTACTACTTGCTTCTGGTTGAATTGGAAATGCTGTACGGACAGGGTCTTACTCTAATGAACAGTGCTTATTTGTGGTAGTGGGTGTTCATTGCCAGGTGGCCTCACCACTCCATAACAGAGCACTTTTCTTTTCCTGGGACAGTTTGCACTGGAGACTGTCAGGCTTAACCAAAATAGACTTTTGGACAGGAAGNTGCAACAGCTGGGGTGAAACACAGGCTCTCCTGAGGGTGATTCACATCACAGGTGGGCTGAGGTGCCCTCTGGATGTGCCTGCCTCGTCTATAATGGGAACCAAGGGCTGACAGTGCTCCAAACTTAGCTACCTCAGCTACATGCCTGCAGCACAATAGGACAAATCTGGGCTTATACATATATTTTCCTCCTTCAGGTAAAATTTCACTTTGCATTGACCTTCTGCACTGTTCCTCTCTCAAAAGCAGTCTCCAGGGCAGCATCAGGACTTACAGAGCAAATAGACACTGCGTTGACCCTGCAGACTTCTGCCATTCATGCCCCTCCCTTGGGGGTTTCAGAGGTGTCTTCCAGGGTTTGCATCCTTTCCTTGAGATGCTGGCACTATTAATATTCCTGATCATAAACTCCAGAGAAACAAAAAACAAAGCTCCCACACTCTGAGAATAGCTCCAGTGCTAAATATAGGGAATTTTTTATGAATCTATTTGCCACTTCCATTAGTCAGGGCAGAAATACATTATTGTAAGATGTCTAAGCATTTTGTCATTGCTCACTGGCTGTATCAAAACCTAGTCTAAGCAGTTATCCCTGTATTTCTGATTAATATTATAACAACCACCGGCTAATCACAGAGTCAGCAGTGAAAACTGCTGTAATCGTTATCTTTCTGGCTAAGTAACTTCCCCGTTATTTGTTGTATACTGCAGATTTTGGCACGTGGGGGTTCTTTTTTTTCTTCTAATGTTAAATGTGAGATTTTATCCTCAAAGGAGTGATTATCTCAGAGCAAAATTGGCAAGGTTAAACACTATCTATAAAAAAACATTCAGCAGTGTGCCATGAAATGAATTACACAATATATCACTCATCTACCTGGCTTTTGAAAAAGTGTGAATATTGTGTTTGTTCAGTCTGGGTGAGTATTTTATATTAGGCTTCTTTTTCATGAAGGTAAAAATGACCTTGGTCATTAGAAAGCGAAGATATATTGAACCGGATAGAATCAACACAGTTCCATTTCATTTAGTCCCCTCTAAAATTGAAAGAAGAGAAATACAGATTGAATTTATTTTACTATATATTGCCTCATTTGAACTTTAGTAAAGCACTAGCCACTAAGGAAAGCCCTTTTCCCACCTCCCTTCCATAATCTCTTACAGATGGCATGTTAAGGAAATTGCCTTGACTTTATTGATTCCTTGCTATAAGGTTCAACTAACAGCTGCTGTGTTACTGGGGAAATATATGCTGTACTATAGTTACAGGCAGGCAGCTCTTTGACCTGGCAGCTCTGTGTACCTGTACAAAAAAACCCAAAAAACCNNNNTTCCTTCATAGACATTAGAAGACCTTATCTTTAGGGTCCGATTTTAAAAAGCAGTATCACACCAATCTGAGCATTTTACAGAATGAGGAAAACAGTATCCTACCAAGATGGAAGGGCACAGGCAGAAAACTAGCTGCTATATTCTGTCAGGTCACCATAATTTTCCATTTGTTTCTTTCCAGAAATAATTATTTTGAGGATATTATAAAAAGGCCAGTGTGTGATGCTGCATGCTACTGGCCTCTCACAGCTCAATAATTCATCAGCTGGAGCTTCAGAGATCTCCAAATTTAAATTTCCTGTTCAAGTGAAGGGATCAATGTGCACTCTTTCTTCTCTTTATTTTGATTTTAAGATTAATTGGTGTCTTAAGAATTCTGGGGAGTAGTTTCATCTAGTATGAACCACTCTAGTTCTAGTGGAGCCCAGAGTCCACCCACTTCTACCAGCTTAGCAGCTGCCCCTCTGAATGTGAAAATCTACATTATCACCTGTTTTATAGGTGATAATTGCTGCCTAAGTGCTGCAAGAGCAGGATATTAGCACTAGTTCTGAGAAACTTCACAGCCGGTCAAATTCATCCCTCCACCAAGGAGCTGGTGGCACATCTTCCAATGCATTTCATCTCCCATGGTTTCCCTCACCCCGTGACTCCTCTCCATTCTTTGTCTCCTCACCATAATGGTCCTCTTCCTGCTTCCTGAGTGGCTTCAGGTTGCATTGCAGAAATGAAAACTTGGCTGGGAAGCTATTGATGAAGCAGAATGAAAGCATGAAGCAGCCAACCTGCAAGTCTCAGAGAGGGCGGGTTTTTATTTGTTCACTTTTTTAAGTTGTGAGAAGTGTAAAGCTGCCTACAATGTAATATAACCTTAAAATATTTCTTGTTCTCATGATCCTGCAATGTCCCCCACAGTATTTGCTGGTGTTACCCTGGAATCACTCCATTATGGGATATCTCCACTCCCATTTTAAAAAATACATTGTTATATTTCACCACTGGAGGGTTCAAAGGTTGAAATCTCTAAACTTTCATACTGTTTCTGCCTGTCTGTAACACATTATTTTTTAAATTAAGTTCATCTTCCTGCCGGTGCTTGATTCAGTTCATGTTTTTTTGACACTTTGGCTAAATTTTTGGAGGAGTACTTAAGAGGGATTGATGCAATGCATGGAGTTTGTAGTGGGATGGGCTGTAGGACTGGGAAGGAGCAGAGAATGCGAGCCACACTCCTATGTGTCAGCAGATTGGTATTTGTCATATGCTACTTTGGGGTCCAAACCCACCCCCTGGGAGGATTTCAGTGGGATGGATTACTGTTCAACGCTGCATAGGTATACTTCTATTTGACATGTCTCCACAAAATAAATATATCAGTGGTCTAAAGTCTCCTAAGGGCCTGATATGAAATTCTTCCATTCATCAGTCAAATTGTGTCGCTAGTACGAAGTGTGGCTGACCTAGCCTACTGTCAGGGCCAAATTCAAAGGCAGTATGTACAGCAGTGTAATTCAGATGTCTTGGCCTCATTCCTCACCTCTGCTGCAGAGCTCAGCACTGCAGAGCTCACTAGCACCAGCAGGGAGAGGCTTCCCATTTCGGATATAAAGCCATTTTCACCCCCATTAATTCCCTCTACCATGCATTAAGTCTAGGCCGAGAAAATTTTTGCAGCCATTTGATCAGGTGCTCCCTTGCTGCTCCAAGGCAAATCTTGGGTAGTTCCCAAGAACAGTCTGTACTCTGTGACCTTCAGCCATACCTGAAGTTTAAGCTGAGAACTTTTGTTGGCTCTGCTGATTTCACTAGCAAAATCCAAGATGAGAAAGAAAACCTTCAAGGTCAGCATGTGTTTCTTTTCACTCAACGACTTCCTTTCCTTCTACTCAGCTTCCATCTTTGTCCTCCCCAATTGCTCTAGGGCTTGAGTCCCTCACACTGGTGCAGATTTCTCTTCATCCCTTCCCACAGAGCAAAATGTTATTGCTTTAATTCTGCTGGTTGGGTAACTGATCTACAATGAGATTAAACAACTCCCTGCAAGCCCTATAATAAGTCAGTAGCAGAGCAGGTCCCAGACTCAGCTCCCATGCTGCCCCTTCCTCCCAGCCTTCTCTATAGACCAGATGCTTACAGCCCTACCAGGCTGCTCCACCACAGCTTCATCTCACTGAAATCTCTGCATATGAGGGTATACCCCAATTAGTTTCTTTTTTCTTCTGCCAGAACCAGTGGAAGTCTCTCCATACCATTATAAAGGGAAGGATTCTTTTGAAACACCTTTTAAAGCTACCTCAGACAATACAATGCAGCCTGGAGATAGGAGAAGGATTCACAATTTGGTCACCCCATGGGCCCAGACACTGAGGCTGCTGTGGCACCCTCATGTTACCTTATTGCAAGACCTCTGTGGTCCCTCTCCCAGCAGAGCAAATGCCAAATAGTAGGTGGCTGGGTGGTTCAGGTTATATTATATTGTAGGCAACTCTATACTTCTCTCAGCTTAAAACCCATTTTGCTGTCCACTTTTACTTTGTAACTGCCTATTTGTGATGTTTAAATGACATATGACATTGCACCAAAATTCTGCCAGCATGGCTTTGTTCCCCTCCTTCCACAAACCCCGGCAGACTTTGAAGAACAAGGAACCCAACTCTGAGAGCTGGGCCTGCTGCAGGCTGTGATATTCATGTGGCATTAGATCATGTTAACGTTAGGTATAATCCAGTACAAATCCTCTTAGTGTCACTGGCACTGTAAGGGCTGTTATAATTGCTCATAGCTTAAAACAATTTTGCAGCTTTTCTTCACCTCCGTGAGTCGGTTCCAATTAGAGGAAGGGAACTTTCCGAACCTGCAGAGTTTCTATTTAGGACACAGCCCCATCCTGACAGCACACTGTCAGCCCTGCCGAGCAGACAGGAAAATGTCCACTGTATTACAGAGACGTGACAAAAACAGAGGGAGAAGAGGAACGTGTGTGCTCCAGTTTCTTTCAAAGTCTTTTGGAAGCACCTCCTCAGGAGTTTTTATTTTGCCTGACATGGCGCTCACAGGGTCGCTCTGCCTCCTTCTGCACCTCCTGTTTTTCAGACAATGTTCCTATTTCAGAAAGTTGGAGGAAAGAGAGAGAAAGGAGATCAAATCAGGTGGCAGGAAGGCTGTAAAAGTGCCTTTGACTGGAGGGAAAGCAGGGTTTTGACCAGAGGCAAGAGGAGCATGGTATGGAGGGGAGAGTGCCCAATCACAATGGGCTTGTGCTCCCCTACACAGAGGGGTGATGTGGGGTCACCCTATGGGGAGCCTGGCACCAGGACTGTGGCCACAAAGGTGGTTGGTTGTGTGTGGGACGCACACACTAGCTGGCAAACTCACCGCTACAAAGACTCAGCCCCTCTGCCTGTTGGCAACAATATCCCTCCATCCCACCTGTCCTGTCCCTGGTGCTCACAGCTGCATGGATATGTGTCCCGTATCCATGGGTGAGCAGCAGCAGGAACAGGATGGCTCACCTGTTCCATGCTGGCCAGGAACTGGCTGCCTGAGCACTGTTAGCAAAACAATGCTTCCTACCAGGCTGTTTAGCTGCCAGGAACCCTGATGCCATCAATGTTTTCCCAGGAGTGAGCAGATACAAGCACTGGCTTTATGCATCAGACAGCTAGAGATAGCACCTGCCATACCTGGATCTGCCTCCAGGATAGCAAGGGAAAACTTCTGTTGCCACATCCTTGTTTTCCAAGGGGCTCATCATAACAGCCTCCTATGCTCTTAAAAGAGTTGGCAGAAGGAATGGCCATAAACATGACCCCATCACTGACCAAATACACTCTTTCAGAGAGTTCAATCTGAGGCCAGCTTTGCAGTCGAAAGCTTGAAGTACATGGGAGCTGAAGCTTTGTTCCAAGCTGAAGGGGTGGTGTTTGAAATTGATGTGCTTCCTGAGAGCCTGGAAAACCACAATGTGCCAAGATATCAGCTGGGTAAGTTATGCTCAACAGTGGGAACCAATATAGCAAAATCAAACAGGAAACCTCTTTGACCTCCAATGGTTTCCACCCCTTCTTGCTGCAAGCATCTTCTTTCTTTCTTTCTTCCTTCCTTTCTTTCTTTCTTTCTCTCTTTCTCTCTTTCTCTCTTTCTCTCTTTCTCTCTTTCTCTCTTTCTCTCTTTCTCTCTTTCTCTCTTTCTCCCTCCCTCCCTCCCTCCCCCTCTCCCTCTCTCTCTCTCTCTCTGCTTTGCCTGAAATAGCTCTGCACAAATTTGGTTTGTTAACCAGAGAAAAGAGGCTTCTGCCAAGGTGAGCTAATTCAGTTTGGTGAAAGGTCCAGTGATGGGTGTGACAGAGGAGCTCATGCACCAGGCAGCAGGGATAGACAGAGTGAGGAAGTGGAGTGGGAGACAGTAGGGCAAAACTCCCTATAGAGCTGAAACAAGGGCTTAGAGTGCTTCAGCCAGAACACGTGTGCAGGACAAGAAATGCACAAGTGAGCAGGTACAAAGTAAATAAATAAAGACTCAGGGGTGTGAGATCCAAGAATAAACCAAAGGTTTTTGCTTTCTTTTCTTCCTTCCTCCCTCCCTATCCACCCACCCACCCACAGTAACAGAAACACATAAGAGGAAATGAATTTCAGGATCCAGGTCTGGAGAGGAAGACGCACTCCTTGCTGCCTCCTGTTATGCTTGGCTCGGGTTGAACGGACACACCTGGCCTTCAAGCAGGCCCTATTTATACATCTCCTTCCCCACAGTGGTGCGTTCCTCTCCCCACTTCTCCCCCCACTTTGTCTGTTGGCAGCCTGCCAGGGCAGGGTGGAGAAGAGACCCCAGTGCTGCATGGAGCAGGCAGTGGCTGGCCTCAGGGAGGCCACTCTGCTGCTAACACATGAAGCAGTCAATCCATCATCTCCCAGCACTGGCTGAGCCTTTCCTTCTGCAGTGCTCCTGGTGCACAGATGTGGCTGCTGTAGCTAAGCTGCATCTTCTTTCTCTGTCTCAGCTGCCCTGGGAGCATCAGAAGGGGACCTGATTTGCAGGTGCTTCCTGCTTGCAGCAGCTCTCCCAAAGCTCTTCTGCCCTTATTTCTCTGGTGCTGGAACTTGACCCCAGCCCATGGTGCCTTTCACCCTCAGGTGTCTTACAGCAAAAGTAAATCTCTCTAGAGGAGAGATTAGGATCCTGATTGGGGGTATCATTCTGGTTTCAATGCTGTGCAGCTATAATGGAGCAGGCAACTCCATGCAGAATAAAAGAGGGAGTTAGCCCTGGAAATACTCGCTAAACATGGCCTGTGGGATAGGAGCAGAAGAGAAGCCAGTCAATAGGCATGGTCAGCTTCATTTCTCCTTGCAAAAGAAACTGGCCAAGTGGAAGTAAAATCTAATTTACCTATACCACTAAATCTATTTTCCCGGTGGCAACAGAAGCCAGGTTTAGAGGTTTTTCATGACCAGCAGCTGCACTGGAGACATTCATCAAGAAATGGAGCCGGTCGTCCACACTGAGTTTTTGCACCATGCCCAACTTCCCTAAGAATTCAGAACAAAGTTGGCTAAAGCTGTTTCAGCCTCTGCATTGCAGCTGGTCCAGCATCAGGACCTTGCTGGTGGATCTGCAAATCCTGCTTGATACAGCAACCAGGAAAATCACCATGGGGGAAATTAGAGTGTAAACCTGCCGAGCCAGCAGCTAGTCAGCAGTATGTGCCCACTCCTACCCTATAGTACCTGCAAGGTGACTTCTCCATCAGTGGAGGAGAGCAGTTCAGTTTAATAAACCAAACTGGATGTTTCAATCACCTTACCTTCCTTAGCAGTGATAGCTAGCACTAAAATGAGAGTATAAAGAATAAGCTAGTAAATTAAAATGACCCAGCTCTATGATGTTGAGAAAATCTGCAGTGGAGCTCTGACTTGCTGACATGCAGAGCATCCTCAGCTCCCAGTAGCCTCTCTGGGTGTCTGAAAGCATGCCATGATAGACAACAAATTACTGACTTTTTTCTGCACATCTCTGGAGATTTTCCAGGAATCCCTGCAGAACTTTGTTGACTTTGCAACAGAAAAGTTCACTGTTCAGGAAACCAGTGATTTGTTCTGGAAAGAGTTTGCTTCCATAAGATTTGTTAGTGAGGGGGAAGTAGGGCTGAAGATGGCCATGTAGGGAGATAGTTACTTGTGTTTGAAACATATCTGTTTACATGAGCAGGCAGAGTGCCAAGCAAGGATGTCCTCATATTCTCCTGCAATTGAATCTTTTTCTTGTGAAATGCATCCTTCCCTCCCAGCTCCCAGCACATCCTCAGCCGTTGGGTATGAGACGACATTAGCCCAGAGGATGCTCCCTCCCCTGATTTCTCACAGTCTCAGCTCCATCCTCAGCCCCTTTCAGCATATTTTACACAAGGGAAAGTCACACAGTACAAACAATTTTTTTTTAGCAGCTCTGTCATTTGTACCAAAACAGACATGATGATAAATGAGGAATGATCCTTTCCCTGTGATGTCACAGCAGCACACATTCAAATTCATTTGATAGAAACAAATATGCTTAAACTTTTGCAAATGGGAGAAAGCTGCCTCTGAAATTATTTCCATTTTCAAGGTCAGTAAGCAAAGAGTCAGTCCATGTTCCTTGGAGACAGCCTCCAATCAGAGAAACGGTTCCCCTGTCAGCCAGCTGTTATCTGCATAGCCCTTCTCTGCTATTTGATGTGCCACGGGATCCTTGTCACTTGCCTGTGAGATATTTTCATCATTCCTCTAGCTGACACCCTTCGTGTTCCCTCTTCCCTGGTGCAGAAATCCCAACATCTAATAGCAGGAGGGGATTAGGATGCATCTAGACCAGCTCAGGCTCTTTCTTGTACTGTTAGCACAATGCTATTTTCCCAGAACATATTTCCTATATATCTTACAATCTCTTTAGCACTTTTTTGCTGCAAATAAATACTTTGGTTGTAATAGCCACTTGAATTTGACCCAGAGGGGAATGATTAGGTTCTTAATGAGCTATGCAGGGCACATTCTCTATTGGCTAAATCTTGAGGTGCTTACTCAGGCAAATAACCACAGAGGCTGAGGCTGTGTAAAACACTTCCAGATGTGGCCCTTTGAAATTAACTAGAAGACTAAGCATCATTCATTTCAGCATGAAGAAAGGAAAACCATCCTAGCTCACTGGCTGATTTGCAGCCTCTGATCTCCCTTTCCTGACACCTCCTGCCCTAATTGTGAAGGGAAAGTTGAGGAAGCACAGAGAGAAATTCTAGCATGATGTCCCCCCCAGATGCCAGTGTCTCCCTCAGCTGAACTCCGTTCACGCTTGAAGATGATGTGAAGTAGTTTCAAGAAGGGAAACTCCTCCCCCTGCATCCTTTGGAAAATACCAGAGTGAGCAGGGTGCCCACACCAGCCTGTGTGGCAGAACACCTATTTGGTTGAGAATAAAAAGCTGCATGAACACCCTGGCCCTGCTGTGGAGAAGTGTGTGTACATGTGTGTGTGTAGGTAAGCATGTGGATGCCATGGGAATGAGACTGTAACTTCCTGGGTTGCTAAGCACTGGAACAGGCTGTCCAGGGAAACACGTGAGTCAACATCCCTGGAGAACCTGGGTCTGTTTTCTCCACGTAAAGAGAAGGCTGGATTACAGGGTGGCTCTTATGCTTTCCAGGCTATGATTACACCACACATTTTCAGTGCATTGGAGGCATTAGAGGCAACTCCCTGATGTGTTTGTTCAGCCCTGCCAGTTTCCATGTTGTGAGAATCATCTCCAGACCCCCCAACACCATGAAGTGACTCACTGAAGGCATCTATCCTCCTTCAGATCAGAGAAGCTTTATGGTATTGCAAGGGACTGTCTCCCTTGTGTATCTGTCTCAAGAACCAATGGGAAAAGCACCTTCTTACATTTACAGGACTGGAAACGTATGTAAATATGAAAAAAGATTGATATGTCTCAGTTCTCTTACAGAACTGTTGTAATATTGATGGATACTAGGAAGAAAATATTTCTTTAAGTTAGATCACACAGTATTTCTATTAATATCATAACATAATTCTGTATTATCTATGGCTGAGTAACTATAACTGAATTGCTTGCTCATAGAGCAGGAGTAACCTCTCTATATATCACAATTTTACATGTGATATAAACATGACAGATGTACTATAATGCAGTATAAATCCATTTTAACCATGTATAGCCTGTGCCTGATTGTCATATATAGCAAAGTGTGATCATAGCTAACACAAGAAGTCTCATGGGAAAGAACAGTGTGAATAAAGAGGACAAATGTAAGGTGGCCATGGGACATCCAATACAATTGCCATGTCAAGTGCTCCTAACAGTGACAACCACTGCTGATTGAGCCTCAGCATTCCTTGAAGCCAATGAGGCTGCTTAAAGCAACCTTAACCCTGGGACTGTCTCAGAAATGCACAGGAAACCAGAAGAGATGTTAATATATTGTAATGCAACTAGAGACACAAGCATTACTGCAGTAGCAGTGATCTTAATAATACTAATTCTGTCGCAAAGAGAAAAAGCAGAGAGAAAGCTCTCTCCTGTCTGTTTCTTTTGGTGAACAGAATGTAATAGCTGGTCTGAAAAGTGATGATGAGACTGGTTTCTCTTACTTTTTCTTGCATGTTGCAATTTCCAAAGAGGGGCTGCTAAGTCAGCTTGTGCTTTTCAGTTTGTTGTATGAAAACAGCAACTGTTTCCTCATGTACTTATGTTCCTCTGTTATTTGACCAGTTCAACCAAATCCTGCATTACTGAAAATTCAGATGAGTTCTGGTCAAATAATAAAAACAAATAAATGAATATATAAATACTATTGTGAGTAAAGGAGCTAAATTTATCTCTCTGAGACTTCTGGGAAGTCACATTTATGACTGTTTTTGAATACTCAAAAACCTGTTAGCACTGATGGGAATGCTCACAAACCCTGATCATCTTGTTGATTTTTGCAGGACTGCCGGTTGTGTTTGGTAAATAAACACATTGTGAAAATGCTCAGTCAACCATCCAGTGCCAGAAACAGGACTCTGTGACTTGTATGCTCACTTGTGGGTTAAGAGGGCCATACTTTAGCTCAGCTGTTGAAGGCTTGGTACAAGTCCTCTGCTGACAACCTGATGCATATCCTTATGTGCAGTAATAATCTTGTCTTTCTTCGTTTTGGTGCCACATCAGTTGATTGATGTAATACCAATGTAGTCAATGACAACTCAGACAAGTGGAGGAATTAATCCAGAGTCTCCCACGACTGAAATCATGAATGGCTCATGAATGATTTGTGTGTCAACATGCAAACATCCACTCTCAGCCTTAACTAAAAAAAACAGCATTGCTAGAATTCAAAATGAGTTCCTTCTCTTCAGACCCCAGCAATAAATAAGCCCCCTTCTCCCACCTCAGAAAGACATATCTTTCTTCATCACTCTTCATTTTAAAGAGTTTGACTCATGAGCTAATGTGACTTCAGGATAAAGATGGAGATATTCAGTATTGTTTTTCTCTAGAAAAATTTTCTGTGGGTCATTGCAGCTTTAATTCAGACTTGTATTGACTGATTTCTTTCTNACTGATTTCTTTCTGCATCCTAAGGAGTTGCTAAGCAACATGGATTCTCTCTTGCCATGCATTTGTCAAGACGGAGAAAAGTGGGAAGAAATGGGAAAAAATTCACCTCCTTTAATATATCTATCAAGCCAGAGAGTATCACTTATTTCAGTATCACCCAGACTTATATATTGATATATTATTAAATTCCTCAGTGCTGTAGCAGGTTCTAGAGTCTCAGTTCAAAACCAATGAAGGTCTGATTTTTGTTCTCATTGATAAGACACTGCTGAGTGATGACTTTCACCCATGAGANCTGAATACTACAATTGCTACAGATTCTGCACTTATGACTTGTGAGCCAGGGTAATAACATGACCAGAGAGGGTATGGTAATGCTGTGATGATCACCATGCACTGTACTCTATATATTCAACGTAGGCACACTA
>VZUA01045319.1:23551-37515 GCA_013401035.1 Horornis vulcanius
TTCTTCCTCCAGTCCGGGCTGCTCCCAGTGTTAAAAATTTTCTATTGCACTTTGTTCTACTACTGGCCACAGATTACTTCACCCCTGCAGGAAACAGGGATGTTCACAGGGAAATAAAAGCAGTCCTGTTGGACTAAACCAGAAGAGTTTTATGAGAGTATTCCTAACAATGGCCAGCACCAGAGGAATTGAAGAAGCACATAGAAAGGGTAAATAAATTTAAAAAAAGAGAGCCTTTCCTGATGGCATCTGACGGTCTGTGGACACCTCCTGACCTGGTGATCATGTCAGGAATTTTGAATATGAAAGCTTTTGGTGGACCTTTTACCCATGAGTCTGTCTGCTTTTTGAAATAATTTGTAGTAATTGTTCAGCCCAAATAGGTGAGATGCACTTTGCATTTACATTGCACTCCAGGCTCCTTTCCAGTCTGTGGCCACTCAGTATCCGATATTTTTTGAGCACCATTGCTGAGTGGGTTTTTTAGCTAACATCTGCATTTGGGGCTATTTTCTTCAGCTCTATTAACTAGCATTTTTTGAAATGAACATCCTTAATTGGATCAATTTGAAAGGATATTAATCTTCTGTCCATTTATTCAGTCTCCCATTCTCCCCACTGGGGTTCACAACCCCTCTGAATCTGAGTGCTGTCAATGAATACAAATAATATAGAGCACGCATATGATCTCAGATCATTAGTGAGAATGTTAAATAAGATCAGGTCTAATACTGAGCTCTGGAGCACCTAACTTTCCAGCTATTCCCCATCTAACCATGCTGATGACTAACGATGCCTTCTACAGCTAGGCAAATGAGGTTTTGGCTTACTGCCAATCCCAAAAAATCAGGAGAAAGCCAGAGAGAAGTTGGTTTCAGTTGTGCTGAAAAAGAAAAAAAATCAACACTTTCTGGTGAGTCAAGAAAGCACCTATATTCAGTTTGGATCAGATGGGGTTTTTTCTTACTTGATTAACATTGTGGTTTCGCTTTTCTTTAAAACATTATCAAGTGTTCTAAAACTTGCATAGCAGCACATTAAGGGGAAGATTCTAAACAAAAAAAAACATAGTTTTGAGTGAGAAAATACAAAAGCTGTTTCCCAAGTAGTAAGAGGTTGGATTTTTTTCAATGTGGTTACTTTTGCAAGACCTAACAGTTTCGGACATCTCAGTCAGTAATTACAACCTGTAACTTTGTAATTGAGAAATCTAAATTTTTCATCCTGTCTAATCATGGCCTACTAGAAAAAGAAAATTTAAGCTTAAAAATGTCATCCATTTCTGATCATCTTGCACTGGATTTTCATTTATTCTCAATTTTAATGTCTGTGACCTGTAAATGGGACAGCTAACTACAGTGATTTTTCTGAGTTGTGAAGCATTATTGCTTGCTGTTATAATTAATAGCATTTACTGTAGAAATGTCTGAGAGCACTTTTCTGTGGGCCCAGGACCCTGTGGCTCTGGGCTCAGAAGAAGCACAGGGGAGTGGGCAGATGGCTCTGCCAAGAGAATGAAGCTGGACACAGGCTACAGCAGGCTGCAACACACAAAAAGTCGAGCACTGGGATAGCAGCAGTTTGGTGCTTTTTACTACCTTATAGCTTGTTTCCATTGGATTTAGTTAGCAGGGACAAAGCAGTTGAAAAAAAGAAAAGAATAAAGGACAGTTTGAGTGTCTGTGTCAAAGCAGAGGCTGCCTGGAGATGCAGGTATAAACTGAACATGAGCTCAAAAACCTTGAGGTACTCTGAGTCTCTGCTCATTTTTACCTTCATGTCTAGTGATATACAAATATGCTATGTTACTATTGTTTTTGTATTAATATGTACTACATGTTTTGTATTGATCATACAATTAAAATTTAAAAAAATATAAAGCTGATGACATTTACTCACTTTCTGCCCAATCTGTGAATTGATTTTGACAGTATCTTTAGGCTAATGTCCTCTTCTGGCCTGGTGTTAGACAGCTTTATTTTAGCTCTGAGGTTTTGGCCCTTTGGTCCCTGTTCTTAGTGAGAGCCTGAGGATCAGAGCTAAATGAGCTTCCCTCAGCGTGGGAGTTGGCTGTGGGATAGAGAAATCAGCTGTGGCTGTACAGCAGCACCGTGCTCCTCATTATGCAGCACTGCCAGGCTGCTCCAGGCTGCTCTCTCCCCTCTGGGGCACTAAGTGGCCCCAAGCCCCTTCAAGATGAGTTGTGGCCTGGGCTGCTACCTCCTCTCATGCTCCTCGTCCTGCTGAAGTCCCCTTTCTGCCAGCAGTGCAGGATAGCCCTTCTGCACAGGTAAGGCAGCTTACAGACTTGCAGTCTCAGAGCAAACAAAATCTAGGGCACCTGTGTCTTTGTGTAAACTCATTCCTCCTTCAGCGGATGTGAGTGAACCCACTCTTCCCGATTACTCATCCCTCCCCATTATCCCTGCCCTCTCTGTAAAGTTTCCTCCTTGTTTTTCTCTGATGCCCCAGTTAAGAGGTAATGGGGTATAAAGCTTCAGGCAGAAGAAAGGAGCAAGGATGCTGGAGCGCTGTCCCAAATGGCAGAGCAGAGCCTGCTGATTATACCCAGCCCGAGAGTCCTCGGTACGTGCGTGTGGAGGAAGGGGAGCAGGGAGATGCTTATTAGACCGAATGGGAGTTCTGTGCACGGAAGAGGAGCGCTCTGCGGCCCTGAGGATGTAAGGAAGATTTGCTAACTTTGCTTTATAGTATTCATGCAGATAAGGAAGACTCTCAGTCTCCAATCATAAATCGGTATTATACAGTATACTCCCAAAGGCCATAATTACTTCCAGAAGCAGAAATTTGAATGACCCAGATAATTAGTTCAGTGCAGCTGGTCCAAAAATTATTTACATAAAAGCCAGTTTTACTTGAGGGGGAAGAAAAACAACCTTGCTACCAAAAGCAAATGACCCAGTTAGCTTCATGCAATGAGTCTGAGGAGACAGAGCATGAGTGGCAACACGGTGGCCTGTGCCATCTCTTCTTCCCTCTTGTTTTCAGAGGACAAACACTGTCACAACGAGCCTCTCTATAGACAAACATGCAGGAAGACAGTGAAGAAACAGGACAACTGCATGGATTTGACCTTATGCTTTCTGTGAGAATCAGTCTCGAGGAGATGTGAAAGTCCATGGCATCCGGAGGAAAACATTTCACTTGCAAGATGCAAGTGCCTAGAGAACAAGAGGCAAGGAGCAGCACAGCTCAGCTCCAGGCTCTGGGGCAGCTGGCATCAGTCCTTCCATGCAGGGTACTGATGCAACTGAAAACTAATCACTGTGGTTATCTGGATTAATTTTTAACCAAAACCAGTTCCTCTCTCCAGCTTAACACATAGCTGGGCAGCAGCAGGGGTGTCCGGGAAGGGAATGCCCTGCAGCAATGTGGTTGACTTCTCCAGGGGGCCAGTACTGATATTTCGGAGGTTTCCCTCTAAACTGCTAGGTTAAAAAGCAAAGAAAGGGTATGATTTAGAAAGGGTTTCATTTTAAAAGCATTTGAGTGATTCAACCCTTTGCTGGTGACTGCGAGCACTTTCAGCATGCGCTAATGGGCACACAAACCACTGCCATTTATTTACAGTCGTGTCCCATGTGGACAATCCTGAGTCTCAGCTCTGCAGTGCTCTGCTGGCCCCATTCCCAGGGCCAGACCTTCTGTCCCTGCCAGCACTTTAACCCTGCAGGCAATGAGGATGGTGGCTAACCCCTTCACAGCTGTCCTGTTGCCACATTGTGGGGGTCACCCCCAAAGTACTTTGGAGATGAGCTGGTTTTGCTTCTCATTGACTGAGACATCCTCTCCCCTACCCACCAGTGAATCAACATGTGCTGCCACAAGCATAGCAGGACACAGAGGTGCAGGTAAGCGTGAAGAAGGAGGAGACTTGAGCTGGAAATCCCCATTTATTGTGTCCTTGCATCTTTGCCATCTTTCCAATCAGGCTGTGGCCACCACAGAATCTGACTGTTGCTCTGCAACAAAAATATGCCAGGAAAGGTATCTGTTGTCCTCAGTGTGACGCAGGCAATCAACTGGCATCACCACTTCTTAGCCCTCTCTCAAGGCCTAAGTGGTTTTGTGCTGGTGGTTCTCAGAAAGTTGCTCACCCTCAGAACAGAGCTCTTATCCACGAAAAGGAACTAGAAGACAAACAAAATCTGTGAGAAACAGAATGGGATGACAATGATATTTTGTAGTCAAGAGAGAGCACAAACATGATTACTCAAAAAAACCCACCAAACCTAAATTGTTCTCCTAAAATGTAGAATGTACAAATAATAACAATAAATTGCTGTCCATCTCGCCAGCACCCCATTGTTGTTTGGTATTGCCATGGATAGCACTTGTTACTTAACAGCATAGTAAATAATCAGATAACATCCTCATAACACCACTGGATCCAATTCACCTTCCACTTACACAGCTTTTATGCCAGTACGTGCCCATTGCCTTAATGGGGTTAATCTTGATTTACAGTGTAAATTGAAAGGTGAATTAGAGACCACAGAAGGCAAGTTGGAGAGGATATGATTTGCTGCAGGCTGCATCCTGATTGCAGCAACACTCACCTGGGGTGGTAGGATATGTCTACCAAGCTGAAGAGCTTCACCATTGCCAGCAAAGAGGCAATAGAAATTCAGAGCCTGCTGTTCTTTGTTTACAATGAATGCGCACATTTTGCACAGCACAACGTGCCAGCAGGTTCATTTATCCTTCCCTCACCCCACCCTCTTTCCATTTGTCTCAGGGACAGCGAGAGCATTCCTCTTACACAGCCCGAACCTGCGGGGATCTTTCATTCTGCCCCTTGCTTAAAGGCAGTGCACACAAAGTTCTGGAGAAACATATTGCAGCATAGAACCCTGTGAGGTGGACATGAGCTGAACTTTTGAGCTGTGTATTCAGAAAAGAGTTCACTTGAAGGTTGGTGCAAACCCTGGCGCATTCCTTTTTACCTGTGTTGCAGAGTGCAACAGAAATCAGCCTCATACATCAAAATGGAGCTTGCTCTGGTTCATGGCTCTCACACTCCTGACCCCAAAAGGCTGAGCTCAGGCCACCAGTATGGGCACCTTGCAACTCATATAAAGGCTTGGGATCAGCAGAGGGCAGATTCTGGAGGAAAAAATATTAGTGAACAGAAGGTAGGGCAGCTTCTGGCAGTATCAGAAAATGGATGAGGAAGGGGTCTTCAGGAGCATTTGGATGAGCAAGCAGTGCCATTGTCCCCAAGCTATCCCAATTTTCAACTTGCTGTTTTGGGGGTCTATTTGTGGAGATCTGCTGGGGTGTGTGTATTGCATCTGTCTCTCTCTTTTAGCACGTGACAACCAACCAGCTCTTCGGATGCCATCAGGCAACAGCAACTGAGCTCAGCAGAAGCACAGCAGTTCCCACCAGCAGCAGAGCTGGTCCTCCAGGACACCTCTCCTGGAGAAATAGCACAGCTTGGTCTTTGGGAAACAGCACTTTTGGTAAATACACCTTATTTACATTTCTGCTACATGAGGGGAACGTTTCCTCTCCTGGCTCCCCCTTGCCCCATGCAGCAGGGATACTCACAGCAGGAGAGGGCACATGGGACAGGACGCAGGATGCGCTCCCGTACCACGGTCCCAGCCCTCCCACCACACCCTTGTACCATATTTTGTGTCCTTGCCGTGGCTGCTGATGGAAAACACTTCTCTCAGTGGGCTCAGCTGGCTCCCTGTCAGGGCAGCAATTCCACCGCTGTAACAAGTATTCCTGAAATGAATCGGTCAATCTGAATTGCACGCTAAGCAGGTCCTGAAAACTAGGGCAGGTTTGGTGACTGCTGTGTGCCAGGACCCTCACTGTGGGCTGGTGAATGCAAGGAGCACCCAGACGGATGTGGGGAGCAGATCTGGACCCTGCATTCACTCCGAGTGCAGGGATAGAGAGCAGTAGGTGCTTCAGGGCAGCTGCTTCCCTGATAAAACTCCTCCTGTCATGTAGCAGAAATAAATTTGCCCCTCTGGGCCAGCTGGTCCCCAGCGTGGGAAGTTCAGGAACCTCCCTGAGGTACAAACAGACATTTCCAGCCGCAACAAAATATACATAAACATTTTAAAAGATCACTTTAAAATTCCAGCTCTTCCCCTCAGCTGCTTGCCACCATCCGATTTCTAAATGAGCAGGATTTCTCCTGTGTTCAGCTTCATACATATATATATATATATATACACACATAAGCATGCCCACCTCAGCCAAAAAGTACTCCCCATCTTCAAGTCAGTCTCAGCTGAGTTCACAATTAGATCCTGACTCTATTTCATAAACTTGCCCTCTTACTTAGTTTATATAAAGCCATTTCAACCCTGAAGGAGCTGGCATCTCACATTCCTGCCTTCTGAATGTACAGAGCAGAGGAATAAGGAACAAAATAGTGGGGGTGAGAGGGGATGTTCTGATTCTGCTCAGTAACATAAAACATCATGGAGTTAAATACCAACAAAATATTCAGTGTTAATGTTTAATATTACTGGGAACTTGTCACCTCCACTTATCGTCTTGGAGCTGCCATTCTCTCGCAGACTCCCACGTCTGAGCTCTGGGCCTAACATGCTTTCAGATTATGTACTAGAAGGGGGAAAAAAAAAAAAAGCCAAGAAGTAGGGAGAGTCAGTTACTCCGTTTCAGCTACAAAGCTGGGTAGGGATTTTTTCCTTTTTCTGTTTGCAGGAATAAAATGACTCACATGTCAGAGCTCCTGAACTGCTCCTCTTTGAGGGTTATCTCATTTATTCACCCCTTCTATAATGTCTGTGAGATGCTCTTGGACATATGCAGATTTGCTTTGCTATGCTGGGTAACCAGTCTCATCCCCACTCTTACCCACCATTACCAGCCAGAACCTACACAGCTGTTCTGCAGACTCAGGAGCACAGAAATTGGGTGATCTGGGGACAGAACAGCTCCTAAAATAACATGAATTAAGGCTTTGCCTGCCACACTTTAAAAACGACTTGAGACTGATTTGCCTCATGAGGGTCCTCTTGAAAAATGCATGGTTGCTGTTTCACAGAGCTCGTTTCCAACCCAGGGAGGATTTCTTGCTGCAGCTTGGTGCCATCTCAAATGTCTCTCTTTGACCACTGGAAACTCAGGCACCACAAAAACAAGAAGTCAAACCTCTTCATGATCAGTGGAAACACTCTGCAACACACTGCAAACAGAATCAGGCCATCGTGCCTGTCTGTCTGGTTTCTGTAAAATGACTTATTATCCCTCTAGGCTCAGTGGTTAATGAAAATTCAAACTCTTCTAGCTTATTCCAGTTAGGGGGAAAGATGTGTGATGCAATCAGGTATCTCTGCTGCAGTTGTCTTTATTTGGAAGGCTGTACAAAACCCTGCTTCTTTAAGCACTGGAGGAGCCAAAATAACAGCAAACAAATAATTATTTTCTCAACCTCCTTTTGTCACAACCTCCACCCAAAACTGATGCCAATATTCTGCCAAAACCATCAGACTGTCCAAACTTTCTTCTGCTTTTTTTTGAGCTCTGTTATTCCCTCTACACCTTTAGGGTTTTTTCCCCTACAGCAACCAGCATGTTCACCACATCCCTGAAAAAACACTCGGCCAAGGCACTGCTGTGCAGAGCAGACAAATCCCTAAAAAACACCCGGGCTGCCTTTTGCAGGGAGCTGGAGAGGGGGAGGTGAGACATGCTTAATGCCTCTTACAGCTGTGTTAAATGAAAGATGCCTCTAGACTGTCTTTCTCACAAATGCTTAAACCAGCTGTAACAACACTCCCCACATTTGTGTTATTCTTGCAGCCAAAACTTTTGGCTAAAAAGCAAACAAACAAACCAACCCAGGTAAACTTAGATTTTTGTGGTGTTTCACGTCCAGGTCCATCAGGTTTATAACACTCACTCAGGGATGTGCTGTCATCCTTCTGAGCCTGCAAACAAACCATGGCTGCGGGAGGATTGTAAACTACCTCTGCTTTTTCCATGCCTTTCGGCATCACTTTCGTTTTGAGCACAATCCAAGTGCCACTTCACTACAGATCATTTGGATACAAACCTGCAAAACATCCAGAGGGGTCAGACCAAATCACCCAGAAAGCTGTCTCTGGCAGCCAGAGAGAGCAGATGCTTCAGGAAATGTGCAAGAAAAGGGCAAGTTCAGATTCATCCTTCCTCTGCCATAGGCTTCCACCTTCTGACGAGCTGAACTGAAGGATGTCTTTGTATTGTTGTATTTAACATGCCTCAAGAGTCTTTTCTGATCTCAATCTGTCCAATCGCTTTTTGATTGCATTTTGATTTTTGGCCGTCATGGCATCCTCTAGCAATCAGCTTCATGGTTTAATTATGTGTGTTTGTTAGAAATTTGCTGTGTGGTCACCCAGAAACAAACCCACCCTGAGCTATTGGATGCTGAATAAAATGCTGGGAAATAGTAAATACTCATTCTTTGTTCATCTTCTCTCTGACATAAATAGTTGCATTTCTGTTTATCATGTTTAATCAATCTTACCTCCTCAAATTTATGCAATAAACTTCCAAACCTGTTTATACTTTTGCCATCTAAATATCCTGTGGCGATGAGCTCCCAGTGTAAGGCTCTGCTGGTGATTTCTTTCAATTTGTTTTAAATTCACTCCTTGATTAATTCACTGGGTATCCCATTTGCACTGCTAAGAATAGTAAATAATCCTTCTGTTTATACCTTCTCCAGGCATTTGTGCCTTTATAGCAGCATGCTGGTGTAGTCCACCTTGGCCCCAAATATCTCTCTCTAGACTGAAGTGTCCTGGTCTCTTTAATAATAGATTGCTGCTAAACTTAACCATTGCTGCTGGAAGAAGTGGTGAGTGTAAAGGCAGCTTCTGTGGCTGTTCTCAGGGTTTCATTTTCCTGCCTAGTTGACCTTAGACATAATGTCTTCCTGGAGAGTATTTAGGACATAGGAATGTAAGATAGAGGAAAAAATGGGAAAGCCTATGTAAAGAAAATATTTTCTAAAACTTTTTGGGAAGGGGAGGAAGTGAACTTTATTTGCAACTTTGAGAAACAAGAGAAATGTATTCTTAAATTGCATTCAAAAGTTACACATGCAAGGTTTTGTCAGGCACTTATCTGAAATAATCACCAGTCATTTTTTTATTAATGAATTTGGATCAGAGATGGAGCGATACTATACTTAAGGGAGCTGCTGATTGCTCTTCTGTTTATATATCTTTAAAGCAAGTGGAAAGAAAAAGTGGAAAGTATCAATATTGCTGATTTGCAAATAAAAAGGAAGGTCAAGATGGAGAGGTTTGCACAGAAAGGTACAGAGAATATACGGCGTAGATGCAGAAGCTATTCGTGTTTCCAGGTAGACAGAGGGACTACATATCAAATATTACATAGTGACTCAAAATATTTTTGTATCTATCTGAACTAATTTGGAAGAAAAAACACATAGTACTATGAGTTTTGAAATAAAAGTACTTCCATGGAAGTATTTACGGAAAACTACTTCTGGAAAGATAAGCAGCACCAAGAGCATTTTGAATGGAATTCCTAAATTATGTCAATCTTTATGCCTAGGAGTATTTCACTTCAATTTCTTCTCAATTTTTGCCAAAATTTCCAGTGTGTATGCATTAGGTTTTGAGATAAAATGTAGAGAAATCTAATTCTGACAATTTTTAGGAGTCATCTAGGCTAATACATCCTAATTTATGCTAACACACTAGGGAAACTGATGGTGTTTATGGCTGCTTCTGAATCAATTGTGACAAAAACTTTAAGGTTGTGCATAGGAATTTGAATGAGCAAGGAAATTTCTGCCTTGCTGTAGTCCTATAACTGAGTTACAACTGATCTATGACTGACGCAAGATTACCTTGAATTCCTTGGTTTGTAGTTGCCAATTTCACAGTTTTGATGAATATCCATGGGTTCATGTTTTCTTCATGAGCTGCTCAGTGTCATATTCTCTCGAGCATTTGATCATTCAATATTTAGGGCCTGAATTCCTGCGTGACACTGGGTATGGCTTCCTGGCTGTGTGATGCAATTTTTAGCCGAAGAAACAGAGGCTTGAAGAAACCACCTCAGCTCCCTCAACAAAGAGAGAGAGATCTCCAGCAGCCATTATATCCCAATTTAAAGCACATACCTGTGGGAGGTGGCTTAAAGTGCTGTGAGGCTTTGCTTCTCTCAGCTGACTGCAGCTGGACACTATTTAGCTCAGGCAAAACTACCCCATCATTTCACATATGGGATGTGAAGGAGTTTTCTCACATAGATAGTCCCCAAGGGCATGGGGTTAGGCAGATTTATTTAAAACAGTGCAAAGGGCTGAATGCTTCCCATTTACTTAGGCTCATTAACTTGGGATGGCTGGGACTTGACTTACAGCCATGATTCTCCTACTTCAGTTCAAGGGCAGAGAGGCATAGCTGATGGTCTCCAAACAAAGCATTTTCATGGAAGAGATTTAAGCAGATGGTTTTTGTCTGGCATTTGTATGGTCCATGTTGGTCACTGCAACTGGGCTGGCACAGAAAACTTGGGCTGTAAAAGTGATGGTTGGGTGGGCTGGGCTAAATGAAAATACATCAATCTTCCACCTGAGCAGCAAAGTTTGTCCCCAGATACGTCAGCACTGATGTGACAGCACCGGTGGGAGTAGAAACACGGATCAGGCCTTAAAACTGTTCTCTATGCTGTGCATATATTCCTATTTCAAACTGGGAGGCACCCACTTCATTTTGCCTCTGGACCTTACATTTTCTTTCCCTGTTGAGAAATGGTGAATATTGCCTATAAGAGGCAAACATTTTGGGTTTTTGAGACCTGCATGTATTTGACAGCCCATTTTCTGGAAAAAAGAAAAAAGAAAAAAAGAAAAAAAAGAAAAATACTTGAACAACTCTAATTGGAAGCCTGAAGAGAAAGCTAAAAGAAATGAAAAGAAGGCTTTACTGACCATTAATGCTGTGCAGGAGGAGAGCTCTGGCACACTCATGTTGGTGGGCAGTGACAACCTCTATCTGTCAATGCTAATACCCCACGAGGAGAGAAATGTGTCCCTTCACAAATCCCAGTGCGTCAGTGATGTATTTGAAACATACTCATCACCAGAGGACACAAGTATGAGAAGCATTTTGTTTTGCAGCCACAAATAAGATAAAACATAGCAAAAGGTTGCCAACAAGGCAAGCTCTGTGGTGAACTGTTGCTGCTCCGTGGAAGATCTGGGAAAAATATGGAAACTCTTAAAATAGAAACTAAAAGGGGAAATCTCTGCCAGGAGGAATTACCATTAATTTGGGAATTCCTGGCAGCACTCTGGAGGGGAACACCTGGAGGAGGATGAGGAAGGTGTTTGTGAAGCCATTGAATGAGCAGAGGGGACAGTATAACGAGGGGAAGATGGGCTGGAGATCCATGATTTTGGCTCTCCTGTGGGTCACAGGATGTCATTAAGGAGGCCAGGGGTACCTTCCCACACACCAGGAAATGTGCTGCTGCACTTCAGGATTGGGATGGGGTAAGTGCATGCTGTGGCAGCCCTCCTCTTCCTTCCCCTTTAGGGTGTGCTACAGTTGCTCTTGCACACAGGGTTCAATGATTATGGATTCACTTTTAGGGTGCTTTCCTTCACAAATTAGGCTCACATAGCCTGCCTGAGTGCCCATCCATGAGATTTCCCTGGTAACTCTTGCAGCCTTTTGTTTCCAGGCACATTGACAGAGAGGTGAGTTTTCAGAAATATCTCATCCCTGTGGGTTTTGTGAAAATAAAGGACTAAGTAGAGAAGAGAGACCCTCTTCGCTCATCCTCTGCAGGACTGACTACAAGAGCTTGGCTGTTATTAGGCATCAGAAACCCACATGGATGAGTACCTTCCTGGGCTTCATTGCTTCTGCTCCACAGGAACTCACTTGCGTATTAAGTGAATTTTCTCGTCCTTCCCTTTATAAAGGTAGTGCTCCACTGTAACAGGGATAATGACATGTTTCACCTGAAATGCAACGCTTATCAGAGCCTAGTTTGAAATAAAGATTATAAAAATGGAATGTCTAGCAATTGTAATATCATCCATGGAATGGAAGAGAAAGAGACAAACAGATATATGGGCAGGCAGACAGATAGATTTCTTAATTGAACTCTCTGCTTGGCTGTATTTCCTTTAGGCAAGAACCACAGGTGACTAACAATAAAGGACCATAAGGAAGAAGATGTAGGGTTTTTTAACAAATTTAACTTATCACAGACAGGCTTTTACACTTGCATCAGCCTATACTGAAAATCCCTAAATAATTCAAAGCATTCAAACTGTCTGACATTAGCAAAGTTGTATTCTCCCCACAGGTGCTTAGAAGTAGAAAACATAGTGGCAATATTTTCCTCTTTTAAAATACTAATAATATTTCATTCCTCTGCTCCAGAGCACTTAATATCCAATATAAATCAATACCTATCTCACTATCTATCAATAAATGAATAATTACATTTCTGCCTATTCCCAGATGCTCTGAAACCATTTATTCTAGTCATTTAATCACGAAGCTGTTATTGCAGGGAAATTCATGCAGACGTGAATACATAAAGCCAAAAATAGAGAGCTAAGCTGAGAACTTCACCATAATAGCAGTCTCTTCCAAAGCAAGCTGCTGCTCACTTTCCCAGGAGATGTAGTAGGTATCTCTTCACTTTTCAAAACAATAACTGGCACTGTAAAGCTCAGTCAGGCAAAACAAAACTTCACTCACTTTGCTTTTCCACAGTCAACATTTGAATGCAACAGGGAGTCCTTGCTGGTCTGATCAGGAGCTCTCTCTTTCCCTGTCAAAGGACCTGGGGTCCCAAAATGTCCTCACACTGGAGCCTCCATTTGAAAGGGAATTGTATAACAAGACCCATCTGTCTCTATAGAAAAACTCGTTCATCTCAAATCAGTGCTCCTCTTTTGTGCTTTTTTGAATGACTGTACATCTGGGAAAACTGAAAATATTCATCTTCACCTCATGGAGGTTTTGGTTTACCCACAACAACAGCATCACTTGTCCCGGTTTGTTCACTATCCTTTTGATGCCATGTGCCTGCTGTTAGGAGACCAGAGATATGCACATTAGAGGCAGGAGGTGAGGGGGGGAAGTGTGCACATACAGACAACACTTAAGATTCAGAGGAAGAGTCTAGACTTGTTGTGAGAGTGGTGGCTTGTCATTCGCTGACATTAGCACAGTTTTCCTCCAATACCTTGGTGAAAGCCTTGGAGATGACTAAATTAGGCTATGTCCAAGTCAAAACACTTAACAAGTATTGACTACATAAACCTCCCTCCCACCTCAATTAAATACGTGCTTTCTGTCTGTGAGAAGCATCAGACAACTTGCCAGAGTTCAGAAAGCGCCGTATGTTCTCCCAGCTCCCCATCCTATGCAAACCTGTTCTTCCTTCCAGACAGGCTGGGTATGTTTACCATGTCTCTACCTTTGTTTTTGCTCACCTTCCATCCCTACAGGGAGCCCTGGAGCATGTATTTATTTGCACTTTGAACCTGTGCTTGCTTGCACGGCTGTGCTTTAGCCCAAGCTGGGACCCGATTGCTTTAGGGGAGCCAGGGACGAGATTGCCTGAGTGTCAGTAAAGCTTCAGTGCCTTTGCCCACAACTCCCCCACTCACCCCAGCACACCAGGTTCTCCTGCAGTTGATATCAACGAGAGGAAAAGAACCCTCCAGCAGTTCAGAGCAAAGGCTGTGAAGCACAGACGCCCACGGGCAAGTGCAAAACAGTGTGATCAGGTTAATGTGGACTGAATGTAGCTTTCAACAGCAGAAATAGCAAAAGCCTTTATGCAAATCCTAATGTGTACAATGAATGTTTCTGAATGTATAGATGGTTAGTGTGCTGAACTTAGCTTTGGGAGGTGTCTTGCACCCTATAAATTCTAGGTTACGACAAACATTGACA
>VZUA01045329.1:680-11101 GCA_013401035.1 Horornis vulcanius
CACAGCATTTTAAAACTACTTTTATTTCTAACAATTTTGGCTGCCAGTAGTAATATAATTGAAGTGCTTGAGGTTGCTGGAAATTACTTTGGGAGACCTGTTATTAATTCCCTGCTGCCCTATAGCTTTTCTTTTGTAGCATGAGCAAGCAGCTATACCCAGAGACTCAAAGATGCCTCAACAGTCCTGACAATGTCAGCGCTCCCCTTTTTACATATAGGGAGCAGAATATTATTTGTTTGCTTGCTATGGATGTTAAAACCATACACAGTGCTCACATCTAAGAAGAGTTTCCTTTCAGTGAACAAGAAGGTTAAGGCATAATAAGAGCATCTAGAATTACATCACATATTATATATATGCATATTGTATATACACATAAATAATATTTAATGCTATTTCAGGCAGAGAAATCTGTTGCAATGCAAATAGTTGCTGAAACACCTCTGTTAATCTGAAAATTGTTGCACTGACCTGCACATCACCTCCAACACCTCCAACCATTGGATCTTCTTCTAAAACTTTTACCATCTCCACTGATGAGGCTGGATCAAGCATGGTATCTGAATCACAGACCTACAAGTAAGGAAAAAAACAATAACAAAAATGGGTTAAGGAGTGAACTACAGAAGAAAATAAAAATCATGCGTTTACAATGATTCTAAATGCATATTCTCCTGAATGAAATTTAATCTGACTTTGAAGCCTGCACTGATATTTCTGTTAAAGGTCACTTGTACTAGGCAGCAAGGCATAGTGCTGCACAAAACACAGAGCTTGTTAAGGCTGAGCACACAAATAATCCTCTGTATCAGCTCCATTTGTTTAACTGGCACACTGGACTGGCTTCCTTGAGTAAGATATGGGACGCTGCAGAGTAAGACTGTGTTTGTGGGCGTGCAGCAGATTCCTGTTGTGCTCTGACATAGAATTTCCCTGCATCAGCTGCATGGTTGGAGCACCCTGGACAAATGTTTCCCACTGCCATATGAGGGAAGGAGTGAGGAGTTAGATCCCAGGCACTTGTTATTAAAAAGGAAAATAAGTCAAGTAAGAGTCTGAGAAGAAACCTAAAAGTTCTTTCACTCACAGAATGCTTTAGCAATTCATGTAAAATATGTATCTCATATTTGAGAACAAAGTAATTTTTAATTTTAGATGCATGATGTATTATTAGTAATGCAGGGATTTGACATTTGACGTAGAGAAAATATTTGCTATTTTGCTCTGGCATTCTTATTAAAAAATATGAAAGGCCAGAAGGCATGCATCCTGAAGTTTAGTACTCCAAAAGACCAAGGCAGAAGTAGATGACACACAAGGCATTTCAGCTACACAAACACTCCTAGTCAACTAAACACTGTGTACATTAGGAAATTGGCTTTCCCCTGGAGAGTAGGAGGAGGGCTCAGACAGGCTGGCTGGTCTGTGAGACAGCTGGCATTGCTTTCATTTGCTCTGAGGAGGATGACTTGGGCTGCAGCCTGTTTAAAACAAGAGGGTGTCTCCTTGTTGCAGTTGCTGCAGCTGAAAGAACTGGCCACATCATGTGTGAACTAATTTCACAGACACCCAGGAACTGGAGCAGAGACTGTCCCAGAAACACCCCTCTGACCAGCTGAATGGCACCCTATAAATTCTCATACTGCCTCCAGTTTGGCCCCATATAGCATTTCTGTGACTTCAGACGGGGTCTGTAAGAGCAAGTCAGTAGCTCTGCATAAACAGCAGATTAAGACAGATTCTGCTTTGGCTTTGTAATGGGTATACCAATTTTGGTGTCCTTTCATGCAAACTTTCAATTCAACCTAAGCCCTCTCACTCGAGGGGAGAGGTAACCTTTACATCCGCTCTATGAAAGGGGAGGAGAGCATTGGCACTCTGCTCTGGATCAGACTCAAGAGGAGATGTTACCCAGGACAGTTGGATTGCATAGCTTGGGATACAGCTGGGACTCTACCAACATGCTCCCCTCCATGCTCACTCAGAAGTAGCCAAGAGGAGAAAGGTGATGAAAGCTCTCATATCTCTGTCAGGAGAAAAGCCACAAGCACCTCCAGCTCCCACTAACTCAATGCATCCATCTCCTCTCCTCAATGGCCTCATCCCACGGTATCTTTATAACCTGGCCAAGGTGTGACTCCAGCTTTAGTGAAAAGCTGTCATCAGTGGCAGCACTGGGTGATAAAGAGCAAAACAATTCTGCTGAAGAGGAGAAACAGTGCCTATACTTTTACCTGGGTCTTCCTGGACAAACATGTTGCTAAATGTTTTGCTGAATTCCCAGGGTGCTCAGGCAGTGACAGCATGCCATTTCTTGTGACCATGAGTGGTGGGCTGGGATCAGCTGCCTCCCAGCACTTCTGCTTTCCCTCCAGCACCTGTCACTTGAGCAGCTCCTACCCCAGCAGATCTATTTACCTATGGCAGAAAGGCCTGCCCATGAGCCACATCACTAATATATTAAGGATGAAGAATCATGAGAACACTGAATTTTTTAACAAAATACCATCATATGTGCTGGCCATGCCAGCACAGTGGGTATGTCTGGGTTTCTGGGACAAATCTAACAAGCCATCATTTTCCATCTGGATGAGGTTTTTGAAGGTGAACAGAGGACACACCCAGAGAAACAGAGTCACTTAGGAGCCCAAATAAACACTGACACCTGCTTAGCCAGGGTGTGCCCAGGACAGCCCAAGAGACAATTTGCCATCTTTCCATCTAAGGGCTGAGTGACCTAAACCTCACTGCCTTGGGTCACAGATTTACACAAAAGGGATGGCTGACCTCAGGGGAGCTGTTCTGTTACTTGCTATAAGCAGTGACAGTTTATCCCAGCTGCTCTGAGTTCATGAAGACTGCACTGGCCTGTCCACATCAAGCCAAGATGAATTGCACCCTGATTACCTCACAACTCTGCACTGATAATACCTGCCAGTTTAACTCTTCCACCTGATTACCTGCACACTCATAAACTTTTCTAGGATGGAAACAAGCCTTCACAGCAATTTTCAGTACTTAATGAGACACCAATAATGAGTAACAGCTTGTTATTTGCATTGTTTATGATTACCTGTTCATAAGTCAAGAGTTTTAAGAATTGCAAGGCCTACGATTTTGGGGATGGGCAGTGGTGCTAACTGGCCACTTTTTAAAGTGCTTAATCATTGATGCAGTCTGCTTAACCCTCGAAATATTGGTCTTGTTTAAAGTAATTATCCTGGGTCACCCCAAAGGACCATTTGAAAAGTCTCAACCTTTATTCATTCATAAAACAGAGCCACCTTTTAGCTGCATATTTTTTATGACTCTGCAGTAGCTAGGACCATCAAGGGGCTGCATTTCCACTACAGACGTGACTGTAGATGTGACTGTGGCATCAGTCACTACTGCAGACTGTGCTCATGGCAGCACTAGCTGTAGTCCTGACAAATTCATTAGAACTTCTGAGCTAGGTCAGGAGTGTTAACTGAGCAGAAATATCTCTTCTATTTTCTGAGTTTATGCTATGACTGTTGAAATAGAAACACTTTCTCCAGGTTCCCTGAAAAATACAAGAGTTTAACTGAGGGAGGAAAGCTGCAGTGAATCTACTTCCTCTCTGCCTTCTTTCTCTGCAATCTGGTATTTCTGTGTGAAGTGATTATAAACCCATGTTAATAAAGAAAATCAGCATTTTTATCCCATCATAGTTCCTCACAGCACAAAACCAAAGCACAGACAATGGAGAGCTTAAGCCCATTATTTTGAAAGAATAAATCAGTTTCAGTTTGGAAAGTAGTAGAGGATGGGTTTTAAATCTTGGCCTTATTCTTCTAGCTCCAATAACAGAGAGGTTCCTGGCACTCTTCAGTTTCTGCTCCTCCTGTGCACTCACTGCTCTCAGTCCAGCTACTGGCAGCCTCTCCAGGTCCCTAGGACACTGCACGTGGATGCTGTGCTGTGCAGAGCATGCACACACACCCACACAAGGCTGGGCACAGGCCCCAGAAACACATGTGGCTCAGCCATGCAGCTGCCCTGAGCCAGCAGAGAGCACCTCGTGGGGAGCTGCTGCTCCACTGCAGGAGACTGCTGGATGCTCTGAGTGTGGGAGAAGCTGGGAAGAACTGAGGGTGGTTCATTAGGAAAATCATCTCCTATTCAATGGGATTAGTCAAATGAGCCTTCTTGGCCTAGATTTCTAAGGGTCCTCAGTGTCCAGCCAGAGTATCTGATCCCACTCTGCCACTCTCACACGACCCCTTCCCCTTCCCACAGTCAGCAGGGCTGTTTGCAGGAGCAAGGAGTGCTTCCATGTAAGTAAGGCAAAAACATAGACAATCCTTCAGGGGATCCAAGGCAGCTGGAAAGAAATGTGCCTCTGCTGCTTTGGAAACAGGGAGAGAGGACCCAGCCTAATTCATTTTTAAGTGAGTAGTGTGTCATAACGGCCTTAAAGGCCAAGTTGCAGTGAGTGAGGTAATGCAGCTGTAAGTGATGAAGCAAAAGCTCCTTCAGGCTTTAGCTGAAGAAATTTTCTTTCAAATCTACACATTGACCCTTTTATTGAATACTCCACATGGCCTTCAAAGCCTTTAAAATACATTCCCATTTTTTTTTACAGACTTCACCACTTCTCCAAGATAATCCCTAGTGAGACCAAATACCTGTCTGTCTGCTCATATATGGGGCCACTAACAAACTCACAAAATACTGCCTTACCCGAAACCTTCACCCACAGGAGCAGAGATGGGGTTTTCAGGAGGTCACTGGCTTTGTCGGAAGGAAAACCATTTGGATGAGGGGGCAGTACTGAAGGCAGGGGAAGGATTTCAGATTTCTTCAGTAGCTGGTGCACAGAATTAAAACAGTCACAGATAGACTGGCCATTTAAAAGGTAGCAAAATACCCTTTTAACAGTCAAGCTGTTTCCAAACAGACTGAAAGGAGCACTGTGTTCATCAGGGACTAGGATGGCCTCTAACATGCTGCACAAAATATACAAAAGCTGCTTTCTTTCAAAGTGTGTTTGAATTGGCACTGACCTGGTGCTCTAATACCTACCTGTACATAATCCACGCTTCTCCCCAGTGCTTTGAATGCTGTGTACATTACTTCTCTTTTTCCACCCCATTTCTGCATGATGCAAACACTTTTGTTGGACAGGACCAGCTGAGATACATGTTGCATGCTCTCTCTGTGAGACTCTTCTGTCTCACCCGGACCTTTGTCATGGAAGTTATTACTCCAGATATAAGTGGCACAACTGTCCCTACCCATGATTTCAGTGAAAATGTCCATCATGTAAACGTCATCTTCTGAGTTCCCATCAATGACCATAACAACTTTAATTCCAGGGTAGGTCAATCTTTTTACAGAAAGTAAACATTTTCTTAAGTAGTCAGGATCTTCTTGATAGGCAGCAATACAAAGGGCAACTGTTTTGTTCAGTTTGATTGGAGTCTCTAGCGACCGTTTCATTTTCCTGTGCTCTAGGTAGGCAAACAGGCTTTGGATGATGAGATGTGATGCCAGGATAGCACCATAGAGTCCAAAGGAGAAGTAGTAGTTGTCTGTTTGGATGAACTGGTAGCCCACAATGTAAGCAGCGGTGATTCCCAGCAGGAGGGACACCCCGAAGAGTGTGGTTCCAAGTATTCTCAGGATACATATAAACCTCTCACAATACATCTGCAAAGAAGTAGGGAAACCATTAGCAGAGCCACCACTTGCTCATATAAGACATCATAAGGGGCACACATGGCTGCACACAGATCTTAGTATCAACAGATACACCCTGAGCTTCTGTCTCACAGACCCACTGCATCCCCTTGCTCAACTGAGCATCTTTTTGCCGTACTTCCTCCACGTAAAGTACGATCCAACCAGACTTAATGTAGCAGAGATGTTTTCTGCTACTTGAAGTGCCCTCACAGAAGGTGATGTCTGTGTCAGGATCTTATATTGGCAGCCTGGGCTGGTTGGATAAGACACTCTGTCATATTATCCTGAGGAGGTTTGGGAAGGGGTTTTTGGGCCACCACTCATTTCATACGGTCACAGGAGAGCGGAACAGCTGAATGTCTGGGAAGCCTCTCCTCATCCCCCATCCATGTCACGACTCCATCCCACCCTGAATTGTTTCTGTCTCTTAGTTATGTTTTCAAAAATATTGGAAAGACATTCTTAAAACAGATGCCTGAATGTATTTATAATTTTTTAAACAGATGTCTGACTATATTAATAATTTATATTTATATAATCAGACATCTGCTTTAAAAGGTCTTCTCAATATCATTGCAAAAATGTATTATTCATATAGTTGTGTACATAGATACAGGCACATGTGAGCATGTGTGTATAGGGGCTAAAGCTTAACTGAGATTAAGTCTGTGGCAAAAAATATGCATAAATTTAACAGAGCCAACACTCCACCCTGGACTCAGAAATTGGCTCAGAAATTAGCTGATTCTGACCATTTCTACATATTTACGTTACCTGGCTGTAAAAACTTCTAACCTAAACTCTGGGCTATGGAGCAAATGGCTAACATGGAGGGTGCTCTGGCATTCTCAAAACAGTATGAGCAGGCAGGCAGGTGGAATCTATTGGTGCCTATATGTCATTTCTGACAATCACAGTACCCATTCTATGGAACAGCTTTCCCAGAATTGTAAGACGTTAATGACAACATTTTCTGTCAATAGATGCATTCTATGTGAAGGACATAAAACAGAAAATGTCAGTTTTAGGCTAACCCAGCAAGTGGGTTGCAAGTCAATAAAGCTCGTGCTTGAATATTTTGCTGAGTTAGGTCTTCTCAGATCAATGGATTTAATATTTCTATTTTCTTGCTAATATTCATATTTTCCCTGCTGTTATCATCTCGCTCATCTGCTGCTCATGTTTGTTTGGCCAAAGCTGCAGTTGGAACAGGGCTTCCTTACATCATATATGTTTTTAACTCTTCCTTGAAAAATTACTACCAAGATGCAGCAGCATAACTGTCATCAACTACATATATGTCAGAAAGGTTACAGGCTTGGAACAAAAAAGTCAGCACAGAATCACTTACAACATAAAAATAAACTAGGAAAGAATGAAGTTTGAGGTTACAAAGACATTGTCTTTTTCCATTGGCTATTTAGGGTCTTAAATTTCAAGACAGGAGGAAGCCTCTTAAATGTATATTTGGAGGCACTGTTAAAGAAATCGGACCCTATCTCTAGGACTTCCTTGAATACTTAAAGCTGGGCTCTGACAGGTGCTGTAATCATCCAGCAGCAAAAGGGACCTTCCCTGTTCTGGCCTGTCTGAAAATCTTTCACAGCAGGGGTCATAAAGATGCCTAATAAAAGACTTATGCTTACCACCACTATAGGCGAATTGAAACTCAGAGCCCAAAATAGATTTGCTTTCGAAAACAGAGTAAGTAAACGGATCCCCTCTAATTACCTCGAAGTAAAAGAGCCCATGTGTTTACTAATCCCTCAAGTATGCAAAATGTCACAAACATCAAGGTAAATGTCTCATTAATGGTGCACTTGTACTCTGCTTTCCCATTTGGGGTCCTAAAGTCTGCTTACATTAATAATTATATGGCTGAAATAAACAGGATTTACATTTAGATCTGGAGTAGCTACATTTGAATGACTATATACTGTAGCAGACATCTTTTACATTATTTGCTATTGTTTTGCTCTACCTATGAAGTGCTTCCGCACAAAAAGAAAAAAAAAAAAAAACCACCAAATTCTCTGATTTTGTCATTACAGCACAGATCCTCTCCATTGCAAAAATCCAGTCTTTTAAGATCAAGAAATAAATTTCTGGTGTTAATAAAACAATATTTCTTTTTTTTTTCTTTCACTGTCAACCTTAGGAAAATAAACAGTGTTTTGACCTAAATTCCTGGCTTTCATCAAAGAAACTTTCCCCTTTGTATGTGCAATTGAGGGTTTTATGTATAGTCTTTTAATTGACTGAATCTCAGGGGAACTGGAAAAGTTGCTCAATATTCTCAAGATTTAACACAAGGTATTGATAACTTGCCCAGCAGAAATGATCTTTATCAACTTTAATATGCCCAAACAATGGCAAAGAAGCCAAAAACTCTCCACCCATCTCCAATAATTAAGCCAAGAAGTTAAAAGGAAATGATGCTTGTACAAGTCTGGGACCAAAAATGAACTGCTGAGTCAAATACTAATACTGAGGCTAGGCAGTAACTGCATCAGAGACTTTCAGATCAGACAGTGCTGTTATGAGCATCTAGCCTGGCCTGACACAGTGAAATATAATAATTCTATCCTGCAATTTGGGCACCTAAATCCCTTACAGGCACCTTCATCTAACCCCTTGGTGCTGAACCCAGTATGAGTTTTACATAGCCTCTGGCAAGCAGACCCAAGTTTTGCACGCACAAGGTGAGTGTATGTGGAGCGCCTTCAAAGCCTACTGCGGAGCAATTTGTTGTCATGACGTGTCAGCTCTTTCCTTGCAGGGATGGAGCTGGGCAGTGCTCACCGGTCCATGTGGTAGAACTGAAATGTGAAAGCCATATGCTAAATCCTAATGCTGTGTAGGCTGCTACTGATTCAGTCACACATTTTGATTCACAAAGCAGTGCCAAGTATATATGTGCCTTGTAGTGACTGTACACTAGCAGGCAAGGAGTGCCTTTCTTTGGGGGCTCCTAAGGAAAAGCATGACCAAGAAATGAACACTTGCATGCACTTGACATCAGAGTACACCCAGTGAACTGTTTGGCATTATGTCTTTTGGCATCCTGATAAAGCCAAATATATATACATATATACAGAAAGAATATTTCTCCTTTGTGATGAAGGTGAATTTACATTATCATTAACAAGTGGCATAACTAAAAGTTGTAGTATTCTAACTATGGTTTCATGAAAAACATCAGGTTAACAAATGACTGACACCTACAAGGTACATCAAATGATTTGGGTTAATCATTTTGCACTAGAGATCACACTCCTTTCTCAGAATAAATAATGCCTTAGATCTCAAATTAGAAGAATATAGCAAAATATGCTTCAGTTTTCTCTATTCTAAAAAAATTTAGGCTAGCATTTACTGTAGTTATGGTACATAGATCTAACTTTTATAAGAGCTAGACTTGACTGAAATTCAGCAGGTTCTTATGTCCTGTTTTAAACTGAGTCTATACCCATCAAAGAACACTGGTGACCTCCATGGTTAAGTACCAATTTTTCCTCCTCCAAAATCCTGTGGCAAAGTTAATCCACATGGCAAATAATCAACTTTCATGCATCTCTGAGAGTAACAGGGCCTGAAGATAATTCATACCTTTACAAACTCAGGAGGCAAAGAGAAAGAAAAAGCTTAATTTTTACTAATACTGAATAAGGGCAAATAGATACCCAGAAAACCAATGTACACTGGTGTCAGAAGATATCAAAATTATCTGTAGCCTGTTCAATTCTGCACCCTCTGTTCTGTAGCTACTATGAGGACAAAGGAAGCAATCAGGTGGTGCCTGGCATCCATTGATACAGGACATGGAACTAGTGACAGGGGTCAAACTGAAGTCAGGTTTGCTTGTGACACATGGGACACATTTCACTACATCATCTCTTTCAGAAATCCCCTTGTGTGCAACACTCAAACATTGCCACATAGTAATTCTGAGTAGCTTTTCCTCGCAAGATTAAAAAGCAAGAGAGGGAGACACAGAAAGTTTGTATCTAACACGTAATGATTTAGAAGGTTGTTTGAAAGAATAAGCACTTATTCATTCCAAACATCTGAAGACATTCAGAAAAACCCTAACTATATGTTGCGGAAGCCAATTTCTATCCAGGAGGCAGTAATAAAAGTTTGATCACAAACGTGCTCATTTTTGTCCCTGTACTGGGCCTGGCTGAGATGGAATTATTTTCTCCCATCACCATCCAAGTGCTCTACTTTGCATTGGTAGCTGGGAAGGTGTTGATAACACAGCAGTGTTTTGGCCACTGCTCAGCAGTGCTCCCACAACGTCCAGAATGTCTCTCCAACATTTTCTCCCACACCAATATGCTATGGGTGGACAAGGCCCTGGAAGGGAACATAAGCAGGACAACTGACCCAAACTGACCAAAGAGATATTCCATACCACATGACATCTGCTCAGATACAAAAGCTAAAAGGAGGAGTGACATTTGTTGTGACATTTGTTTTTCAGTACTGAATCCCTACTTCCTGGGAAGTGGCTGAACATCACCTGCTGATGAGTAGAAGATAAATCTTTTGTTTTCCTTTGCTTCATGCAGAGCCTTTTCTTTATTAAGCTGCTTTTATCTCAACATAGCAGGTGTTTTGCCCTCTTATTTTCTGCATCTACATCCTGCTGAGGAGGAGAATGATAGAGCAGCTGGGAGGGTACCATGCAGCCAGCCAGGGTCAACCCA
>VZUA01045333.1:0-32841 GCA_013401035.1 Horornis vulcanius
CACAGTAGTTGTGGGTTGAAGTAACCTGCTTTCTTCCTCCATTCTCAGTGGTGTGAAGATGAATTAATGTTTCAATAGCCTGCAAATGATCCAGTAGCAGAAGGACAGATCTGTTTTTTTCTCTCCTGTGGCTGCAGATGCGACAGAGATGATGGTGAAGGTGCCCAGAAGAGAGTTGAGAACAGAGAATTCACCTCTTCCCCATTCCCTCTCAGGAAAACAGGGTGATCCAGACAGAATAGTTCTAGTGCAGAATAGCTCTTGTGCTTCTGAGTCTGACCTGAAATCTGCTGAAGCACAGGCAAGAGCTTGGGGATGGCCCGAGCTCCCAGCTTTGGTGCTTGTTAGGATGCTCCCTGGCAGGCAAGTGGAGGGCATGCTGTGGCCAGTGAAGGATGTCTCTGCTCCTCTTGCTTGGCATGATTCTTTCAGGAAGACCAATAGTGTTAGGAAGAAAGTTAATGCTGCCAGGAGATCCCCAGGTCAACCAGGCAATTTGAAGTCAGATACCTTTCATTCAGCCCAACAGTAAAGGTGTCATTTCCTATCTAGCCACTGCTGACATCTCTCTGCTCTTGGTTCTTGGCTCCTGCACTTACCAGGAGTCTCTAAAGGACAAAGTCTAGTATTTGTTAGAGGTTTCAGAGAGGTTTATGTCACATGGACCTTCTGTAGACCTCCTGCCCTGGGCAAAGCACCCAATACACTCTGGTCTGTGTTGGTGAAATATTATATTTACAGGCCAAATAGCCATGCCGAAAGGTTATGTGCTTCAATCCTCCTGTCAGCTCTTTGGCAGCCCTCACTGTGGGGACAACAAAAGGCATCTCTGGAAAAAATCTATTGCCCTTTCCCTAGCAAGCAGGATCAGGCCACCCTGCTCATCCAGATATACACAGATCCAGAGGAAACAATACTAAACAGGTCTGAGAAAGCCAACAGCAAACACAGTGAGAAATATCTGTGTATGTCTTGCCACGGAAACAGTAGGAGACTCCTGACATGGAAGGCATGTCCATTTGACTATTTATACAGACTCAGGCTGATTCCTTCAAGATTCCTTAAGGAGTCTGGCAGTGACATCTGCCCTGTGTTCTCTTCTTTATCACAGTTTCCCATTATCCTTTCTGAGTTCATTCAAATTTATCTGCTCTTTTTTTTAGATCCTCTCCCTCTTTTGGTCTTTCTAGCAAGGAGGGAGAGCGTGGTGGTGCCCATCTTGCCCCTGCTGCCTTCGTCATGAATGCCTGAAGAGCAGGTCTTGTGTCCTGGGATCTGAGGAGGTTGAGATGTGTCTCTGCATTTAAGATGGCTTTATTTTAAAACTAAATTTATGCTTATAATCCTAGAACAAACTTAGAAAACAATACTTAAATTAAGGCCATTAGTGTAAACTGAAAACTCTGCCTTTTCCCCTTCTAGAAGTTTCCTGTTCTGTCCTCTATGCTCTCATGATGCCTCTGTGCATATACTCAATGGTAATTAAAGACAATAAACTTCTAAGAGTTGTGACAGATCTTTTTCTAACTTGACTATGTGATCTCTACGAGAAAATTCATTCATAAATTCATCTGTGGAGATCAAAACAGCGAGTTGTAAGCAAGTGCCCAGCTCCATTTGTTGCAGTGAGTGATTTGTTTATATCCTACTTGACCCGTTGCTGGGAGCCGTTTGTTCCTTGAGCTTGTGTGCAAACTTGAAGTAAGGCTTTGTCAAGTGAGGAAATGCAAAACTTGTGTCATTCCTGAAGAGTCAGTGGGCTGACTAAGCACTGGGGAGCAAAGTATCTGTGGAGCTAGAGTGGAGAACCTGACACTGTGGATTAACTGATGCCTCAGGAGGTAAAAAAAAATAGAAGGAGGTCAATAAACAGGTGCTGGTAGCAAGCTGTTAGCAAAGTGGATGAGCAAGGTTTGGGTTTTTCAGCAAACACAGGCAATTGCTCACGCTGACTTGTATGCGTGCACACACACATATGGATGTTCCATACTGTGGCAGCTCATTATAGATTCCCACAAGAAAACCATTAGGGAGGAAATTCTGCTGTTCTGATGTGGTTGCCTTGTTCTTGTAAAAGAAAAGCTGTTGTTTCCATTTTGCACTGGTTTCGTTTTTGTGGGGAGTGGAGAGCATTATAATGAAATAGTGCTGTGAGTGTATGTCTAATATTTTATCCCTGTGGATACAGTCTTTTACAGTGGGTCCAGCAAAAGTGGAGCCCCCAAAAAATGGAGCTTTCCAGATATGTTCATTAACCAACACACCTGCAGAAAAAGTACTGTCAGAGGAATTTTTCTCACATTCCTGCCTTTCTTCTTCGTCCTCTGCCTCAGCCCGCGGCCGTGTTTGCTTGCTTGTCTGCAGAGGGCGATGCAGCATAAGTTTGACCAGACTTAGGTCCTCTGGTTTTCCCTCATCCCGAAGTTGCCCTTGGTCACTAAGATATTGCAGGGGTTGAGGGTTGAGATGGGGCCACAGCTAGAGGGGAAAATGAGAGGACCAGACCAGAAACACAGGTGTATTTCACAGCACAGTCTCTTCATGCCAGCTGTGTAGCAGCTGATGAAATAGGAGACTGCAATGGATTTCACTTTCCTGTTAAATCCTGCTGCACAGGAAGACTTGAATAATTTGCTGAAACTTTGAAGGCGACTGTAGGGACAGCTGATTATTTCACAACTTTGTACAGGACTCAGAAGTGTGAGTTTAAATAATCTTTAAAAGGCAAGAATGAAATCTTGAAGCTAAAAGAACCCCAACAACCATACACTCATCTGTTTTTCAGACTTCAGTTTGCATGTTACCATTGCCTTTTTGCAGAAAGGAATAGTAGGTGTTCTCTGCCAGTAGAGGCATCTCTCTCTAGTCTCCATGAGAGTACTCATAAGAATTCATGGGTATTTCTGCCCAAAAAAGTCACTTTATATCCTAGAGTCACGAAGGTTGGAAAAGACCTCAAAATGATCGTGTCCATCCATTAACCCAGCTTCACTGTGTTCATCACTAAACCATAGCCCAGAGTGCCACATCCACATTCTTTTTGAACTTCCAGGGGTGGTGATTCCAAAGCTTTCCTGGGCAGCCTGTTCCAATGCCTAACCATACCTTCAGAGAGGAATTTTTTCCTATTATCCAATCTAAACCTCCCATGACACAACTTGAGGCCATTTCCACTCATCCTGTAACTTGTCACCTGTGAGAAGAGACCCCCTCACCTCACTAAAACAACCTTTCAGGAAGTTGCAGACAGTGATGGGGGCTCTCCTGAGCTTCCTTTACTCCAGGCTAAACAACTCCAGTTCCCTCAGCTGCTCCCCGTAGGACTTGTGCCATAAAAACCCCACTGCACTCTCTCTAATCCAGTTCCTCCTTGGACTATTGGAATGAATTTGCTGCAAAGATTTGGGGGTGGGGTATTTTGTAGTCTCCTCAAGTATAGGCTGGGGCCTGTGAGAAGCTTGAAAGATGAATTTCATTCTTTATCATTGAAATTTGCCAGAAAGGTCATTTCCTTGTGGATGTAATTGAGGAAAGTGCTCAGAATTGTTTTCCTCCATTGATTCCCAGTTCAGTTTATGGCAGGGATGGAAATGCCAGCTGAGTGTAATCCTGTGAGGTTGGTTTTTTTTCCATGATACACCATCAGTTTTTAAAAACTGCTTCTCTTTTTTAAAAAGCTTTTGGTTATTCCTTGTGGCTTGTTGCAATAGATTAGGAGCTGAATGTGAAGCACTTGCTTGAACTTTGCACCTGGATAAATTCAGGGAGCAAAGTGTTGACTATTTTTTTTAATAAATGGCACCTACATCAATCACTCCTTGAGGTGGTTTGATTCCATCTTAAATTTACAGAAGGCAAACAAGTGTTTTGCCTCTACCAGAGGCCTCCAGGTGAAGAGATCTCTAAACACTTTTCTTCTCTTCAGTGGGATGAGAGGGAGGGCTGGGGCCAGAGCTCCTGTGTGGGAAGACCTGTATGCAGTGGGTGCTGCTCACTGTTGTGGCCTGGTCTAATGTTCAAGAAGGAAACAAAAGATTCTCTCACAGTGCCAGGAATATACAGACAGTGTTCTACCTGCCTTAGAGGATAGTTATCTGTGTAGCCACACTAGGAGCAGGAGAGGCACTCGCTCTGCTGAGCCTGGAGGAGACTGAGGGGAGACCTCACTGCAGTTACAACTTCCCCATGAGGGGAAGAGGAGGGGCAGGCACTGATCTCTTCATTCTGGTGAGCAGTGACAGGACTCAGAGGAATGGCCTGAAGTTGTGTCAGGGCAGGTTTAAGTTTGATATTATAAAAAGGTTCTTCATCCAGAGGGTGGCTGGGCCACTGGAACAGGCTCCTCAGGGAGGTGGCCACAGCACCAAGCCTGACGGAGTTAAAGAAGCATTTGGACAATGCTCTCGGGTGCGTGGTGTGACTCTTGGGGTGTCCTGTGCAGCACCAAGAGTTGGACTCGATGATCCTTGTGGGTCCCTTCCAACTCGGCATATTCTGTGGCCTTTAAGAATATCAAGGGAGGAAATGAAAATATAAGGAATTTAAAAAACCTAAACGAGTAATGCTCTGATTTGCAATGGAAGCCGGCGACAGGCTGGCACCGAAGGTCGGAAAAAGTAGCTGGAGAATGCGGGCATCGATCCCGCTACCTCTCGCATGCTAAGCGAGCGCTCTACCATTTGAGCTAATTCCCCGCGTTGTTGTGCTCCTTAACCAGCACATACATAGGCACTTCTCGCGAGACGCCGCGTGCCGCCGGCCGTTACACGTCCCGGTCGGGGCTCCCAGCGCGCCTGCGCGGGAGTGCGAGGGCCGGGGCTCGGCGGCGGGCCGGGCTGGGCGCGCGCCGAGAGAGGAGGATGGGCCCCGCGGTGAGACCCGGAGCGGGAACGCGGCGGGAACGGGAATGGGAGTTGGAACGGGAACGGGGCGGGAATGGGAACGAGATGGCAGTGGGAACGGGAATGGTGGGGGGCTGCTAAGGGCTGTGTGTTTGAGGGGCAGGATGCGGACGGCTCTGTGTGTGTGGGGCGGCGGTGCGTGTGGTGGCCAGAGCAGGGGGCTGGAACACCCGGCACTGACTCTGCCAGGGGCCTGGGCTCGCCCTTTGAGTGGCGGTGGGGCTGCGTTGAGTTCAAAACAGAACGAAACAACCATACAAAAAACCCCCACAGAATATCGAGCCCCCCCCGCCCCAGCTGATGAAGGTGGCAGGAGCTGCCCGGATGACCCCGGTTACTGTTCAGGGAGGCTTCGCCTACCCGGGAGCCCCTCACGGCCCTCGGGGCACAGAGCCCGCACCACCCCCTGCACCCCGCGGGGGCTCAGGGTGACACTCGGCCTGGCCGGGCAGCCCGGGGAGCCCCCAGTACCTGCTGCCATCCATGCTGGGATATCCGGACTGGGTCCCTGCGCGTGGCTGGGGCAGCTGGGATGCCCAAGTGCCTGGATGAGCAAACCTGCTGCGGGCAGTTGGTTCTCCCTGCCTTGCCTTGCAATGTCTCCTTTGAAAACAACACCCACAGAAGTGAAATCTGGCTCCGTGGTGAATCGTGAGGTCTTTTCCTTCAAGAAATGGTTCCGTTTTGCTCCTGTGCTCCAGCTGGAGTAGAGTTAAAGGCAACAGTTTCCCTGTTGGACAAGGAAGAGATGCTGGCTCTGGAGCAGGGAACTTCAGGTGCCTGTCAAAATGGCAGATGGGGGCATGTGCTGGAGTCTTCTGGGGAGCTGCATTGACTTGATGGGATTTTGGTGCCCATTTTGGATGCGGGAAAAGGGGATGCCCTCAATCGAGTGCATAGCAAAGCAGGTGAGAGCATTGAGTCATTTCTCTGTGAGCACTATGCTGAGGAAGATGAAGCTATTTGTGGGCTTGCAGCTTTTAATTAAAGCTGTGTTCAGCAGTAGTGATATCCAGGGCTCAGTTGAAAAATTGTCATTCTGGTAAACATCTTGCCTTGTGCTCAGTCACTTTTCTTCCCCTCTGATGTTCTTGACTCAGACAAGACAAAACGCAAAAAGCCTTGGTGGCCAGTGCAAAATACTTTCTGAACCAGGGCGATTACAAAATAACCTTGTTGTATAATCTCAGTGGTGGCTGCCTAACACCTAGCTGTGTGGAGAGCAGCAGAGTCCTGGGCCGAACTGGCCAGGCTGCAGGCAGTGATCCTGGTCACCAAGTCACTGCAATTCACTGAGCCAGCAGGGAATTTGGTGAGAGTGATGGGACTTGTTGTGGCTTTTGCTCCATTGAGATCCTGGGTGTTCAAGGGTGTTCGTGTTTGCTCCATCAACTTCCATCGAGTTCACTTTGCTTTCCTGCAATGCTTTCCTGCTTCTACCTTGGCTGTGTTCAAGCCATCATTCTGTTGGATTCAAAACCATTCTCTGTTCAATTTTTACACACTTCTTGAGAGATTTGCCTTAGTTCTGCCTCTGTTACAAGTTACTTTTTTTGGATGCATTTGCTGAGCTATCCTCCTCCAGAGTATGAATTTCTGATTAAATACTCCTATATATCAACAGCTTTGCAAATGAACTAGGTGCAAAACATTATTTATTTATTTTACTTGACAGGTTTCAGGCTCTGTGAATGGGGTCTGCTTCTTGCAGAGTTTGCTTAATAGGTTCTCTGAATAATATTTTATTGAAATACTCAGAATTTTAAATTTACTTCACTTTTGTTCTTTTTGAGATGTTGGATCTTATTTTCAAGGGCCTGTGAAGCGTGACCTCAGAGCTCTTTGCAAACTCTCCTGTCTTTAATTTATCGTTTTTACGGTTGTGAGCTTCCTTCTGTGTGTGTTTCTTTTTTTTCATCAGAGAGAAGATTGGCCAACAAACATGTTCTGAAAGACATGTTTATCTTTAAGAAAAAAACCAACAGCGACCAAACAGGCAGGCAGCCGCACCCATCCAGCAGTATGATTTCTTATCTTGGAGCTTGACTCATGATTTTGATGGCTCCTTACCCTTACTGGTTTTTTTGGAAAGAAAGTAGTTTTTGTAGCTATTCCCCTTGGTGCCACACTGGAGAGGGAGTGTTACTGTACTTGTGTAATTTTTTTTCTCATGTCCTCCTGTCTTTTTTGCATCACCCCACAAGTTTACCCCTGGCTTTTCTCTCTCTCTCTTTTTTTTTTATTTTTTTTATTTTATTTTTTTTTCTGATATGGAGAAAACGAGATGCTTGAGAGTCTCTCCTGCTGAGGAATCTCACCTTCAATGCACACAACAGCATTTCACCAGCTTGGCTTTGCTAAGTATCAGGCTGACTCTGTGGAGCTGGAAAATATGTTTCAGGCTGTGTTTTGCATAGATGCTCTCAGATGTGAGGTTTCACCGCCTGGTGTTACATCTGTTTTTCCTGTCACGGGGCAGTCTGCCTCTGAATCGTGTTGCTGGGAGCTCCTGGCAGAGCAAATGCAGGGGCAGGGGGAAGAGAGGCCTATCTTCAGCTTTGCTTCGTCAACCCCAGCCACAGCCCTCCCTCATTTGTGCCTTGTTTGGTTTAATAACAGGGTTGTACAGCAGCTTTTCCCACAGCAAAACCTCTTTTCTCCTTTTCTTTAGAATTAAAATCGCACCAAAGAATGTGTTTTAAGGTGGACTTTGAAACTCAAAGCTTGTCAGTCCTTCACAGTCATGCACAGTCATGGAGTAATTCCTGTGCTTTTCTCTCCTTCATTTTAATTACAGGGGAGAGTAGTGCAGCTCTCACAGCTCAAGCTGTTGGTAGGACATGTCTATGCTCTGCAAATAAACTTTGTACTTGCTTTCCCCTTTCTATCTTCCACTTTCTGTGGCAGCGCTGTGCTCCTGAACAATGCTGGGCAAGTATTGTTCAGGTTTTGGTGGCTCTCTATTTTCTCCTTGTGCTCAATCCACACTGAGATTATAGAAGTTGTCTTGCTGATGACTGGGAATGTACCACCTAAAGAAGCCTACAGCTGCTCTGTGTAAAGAACAGCCCCCACAGATGATGAAGTTGTAGAACTATGAGTGTAGCTTTGTGAAAGCATTGCTTGCTGCATCCCCTTCAGCTTTTGGCAGCCTGGGACATCCCAGTTGTCCATTTTACTGAGTAGTGCAGGGGTTCTTTAAGGGGCTGGTTCATGCCACGCTGCAGCTTGCTCAGCATGGCACTGCAAGAGCTTCTGTGTGGTGGAAGGCAGATTTCTAGAATGTGCAAGGTACTCTCGTGTGCTGAGGGTAGCAATCTTGGCTGGTTTGAAGTAGCAGTGGGTATTTCTGAAGCAAGTATTCAGACTGGAATGCTTGCTCTGATTTTAAAGGTGGATGGATGCTCTTGGTAGCTGTGTGTTTGCTTTGACACCCTCAGCTTAAGGTATTTGTAGAGGGATCGGTGTAGATTGTCCTCCCTAAGTGTCTGCTCGAGTGCCAGCCACGCATGCCGGCTCCGCATCCCGCCGGGTTGCTCCTGCGCGTGCCATCCCCCTCTGCACTGCAGAAGAGCTAAATCAGGGTTGGAAGAAGGCTGGCAAGAAGCCTGGATGTTCCTAGAAAGATATTGATTGCCCTGGACAGTTCGGGGTTGTTCCTTTTGTTTCCCTGGTTCTCGTCACGGGGTCGGGCTCGTTCGGGTGGCAGCTCGCTGGAGGATGGAGAAACAGTGTCGTTTTTGCGAGCTGGGGCTGGAGCGGAGCCATCCCAGCCCGCCTCTCTCAAGTGTTAAGTCTGAAGCAGCCTGCCTGGTAATTCCATTAATGAGAGCCTGGTGCCAGAGAGATAAATGTAATTCCATGGTAAAGCTGACGCTCGGGCTCAAACGGAGAGGATTTGCTGGTTCTCCCGGGTGCACTGCTGTGAGTAATGTACTCCAGTGTTACCTACAGACGATGTTAGACGTCTACACATCACTACAAAGACTGGACAGTGATAAAAAAAAAAAAATCTGCTGTTAAATCTTCATGTGAGGAAATACTTAGCTCCAGAGCATAGCTCTCTCTTTGCAATGGGTTTTACAGGGAATAAAAGTTTCCTGCTTAACTCCTGACATGCAGGATGGCACCATGCTGAGCAGCCAGCTGATGCAGGAGACAGCTTGTATGGGCTATAGCCAGAATGAGCTGTCTGTGTATAATCAATGCAGAACAGAAATTATATACCCTGTGTGTGTAACACCAGAAAGCTTGCAAGCACCTCAGAGCCAGCCACCACAATTGCAAGTAGCACAAGCTTCTCTACATTTTTGGCAGTGAGGTCCATGCTTGAATTCGGTCCTGGCTAGCTGTTTGCTCGGTTTGATTTCTTTTTGAAATTTTTTTTCTGATTTCTCACTTTTCTTAGTTTGATTTGCAGATCACATCTTCCTGTTTGCAGTTGTGTAATACCCTTGTGGCACCATCATCAAGTCTTGTGTTGGAAAGGAATGGTTAATTGGAATATTTTTAGCTCTCCTTGTGGCTTGGATCCTGGAAATCAAATGCAGGAGCCAGCACCATTCAGCTTTCTGCAGAGGAGCTTCCTGTGCCGCAGGCAGCAGCTCAGCAGTTGTATCCGGCAGGGTGGGAGCTCACAGTGCCAGTGAATCCCAGTGCTGTGGTACCCCAGAGTAAACAAGCAAACAAATCACTTGCCTCATCTTTGGGAGCTCAGTGAAGGATTTTCCTTGTCATCAGCCCAAGGTGGGGGGAAAAAGTTCAATGAAGAAGAAGCAGGTGCTGGGGATGCTCAGCCCCTTGTGTGTCCCCATCACTCCAGCTCTACCTGAGTGTCCATCAGTACACATCTGATCTCCTTAGTCAGGACTCAGGTCCCTGCTGGTGTCCTGACAGCAGAACTAAAGCCAGATTACTCAAAATGCTTGTTTGTTGGTGTATTCAGCAGCTTGCTGATGCCTCCCTGCTGTAAGAGGTGTGGGGGAGAGTGGCTCATTGAGCAAAGTGAGGTGCATGCTTTGCTGGTGACCTAGCAGCAGCTGGGACAGCCAGCCTGAGTCTGCAGCCTGCTCCTGCATCTCTCATTTCTCTTTGCAGCAGCTGTGCAGACATGCCTGCCTTCTTCTTGCACATACAGTGGGCCAATTCACTCACCAGAAATCAGGATCAAAAGCAGATAGTCTTGAGTTTTTGCATCTCCTGCCTCCCCTTGCCTTCAGTTTTGTTCATTAATCAATGAGGGTCATGCATGCGAGAGCCACATCTGCCACTTACCATGCCGTGGCAGGATGTTGGGGGGATACAGTATCAGTCAGAGCTACTGCAGTTGCTTTTAAAAAAAAAAATCTCCTGTTTGCATCATAGCTAACTACAGAAGTTTTAGCTTAGTAGTGTGGTTTTCTCACCCTAAGTTAAAATTTTTGAGTGTCTCCTTTCCTTCTTTTAAAGCTCTGACACCTGATTTGGGCTTGAGTGGAGTAAGGTTGATAGTGTGTTATGAGTCTTGCCAAACACTTCAGTACAGAGTAGATGAAGGAGCAGGTAGGAAAATGACCTGCATATTTAGAAATTCAGTTTCCTGAAAACTGTGGTGCCTTGTTCTTACAGTATCTCTCCTCCCTCCCCTTTAGTTCCATGAGTCAAATGTGATCATTAGAGTTTTGATATATGATTGGGGGGATTTATCAGGAAGGATGTAATGTGTTGGTTCCTCTGATGGTAACAAAATGGGTCAGAAGTGTTACTGTGCTGTTGCTGCTGCTTGTGATGCAAACCAGATAAAGTTACTGAAATTAGTTCAAAGCCTCACTCTTTGCTTTGCTCCTTGACTTGTTTCACTGGGAAACCTGTATCTGACCTGAAAGACATTGATTTGTTTGATGGCTCTTGTGGCCTAGGAGCATGGTTGAGCCACCTTGGTGCTGTCACAGTCTAAGTGACTTGGCACTGGATTTTTTCTTTATCGACAGATTTTTGAGCCACAGCAGCCTTCCCATCAGGTTTCCTGCAGAGCTTGACCAGGCTGACAGTAACTGTGGTAGGCAGACACCTACCACTCAGCTCCCATGGATAAAGGGCTGGTAGGACCATCACTTGACCTCCTGGAGATGCTCTAAATGTCTGGAGGCTGAGCAGAGCCTGATACATCATTCTGCCTACCCTGAGCTTATGGTGTAAACCTCTCAACAGGCTTGACAAAGGTGACCTGATGGCTGTGCTTTGATACCTCTGTATGGTGAAGAGATCTGTCTGGAGTTTGCTTAGGGTCTCCCATGCTGTAAGAGAAAGATGCCATCAGGTGGAGCAGGTGGAACTTGAATTTGGAGTGGGAAGGGGATGTATGTAACATATAGCTGGAAAAACCAATAAGCTTCACAAGATCTTAACCACTGAAGAGGCTGAACTTGTTTCCAGTTGATGTGTTTAAAATGTGATTAGTCACCTCCTACGGTAGGGTGCTGTAATCCAGTTTCTGTGGAAAAAATTGCGCCATATATGTGTCGATACAAGGGGTGGACTTAGCAAGTGTGTGTGTTTTCAGGCTTGGTCTATAAATCCCTTCAGCTATTCTGGCCCTCTACAGACTTGTGAGAACTCAGGGAGTTTTCTTTCCTGCAGCATTGCCCTCTCCATGCTTTTAACATCCAAAGATCTGGATGGAAATTGTCATCTCGCCCTCTTATGTGCCAGCACTCAGTCTGATGGCAGCCAGAGCTTTTCCCTCCAGCAGACTGGAGGGAACAGGATGGAGAAGGGGCAGGGGGTATCTCTGCCCCTCTTTGCCAAGGGGCTGTTGTCAGCTTCCTGTGTGTCCAAGGAAACAGTTTTTCAAGATTTTTGTCTGGATTTTACACGGATCTCTTCCCTTACTGCTTTCCTGCCTTGGGCATGGATGCCAGCTGGATCTCCACTGACCTCATCTTGTGGCATATCCAAGCAGATCAGTGCTTGGGAGACCGCACATCACCTACAGCAGGGTGCTGGATCTGCCATGGGAACAGCTGAATGGCAGAGAGGTCTGTTCCCAGAGAGACTGGGCAGGAGGGGTATTTGACCCCGGGAGTGCATCCCTGATCTTTAGTTTGTGGTTCAAACAATGTTTCTACTCCATGTTCTCTGACTGCTGGAAGTGGCAGACTGAAATGAAAAGATTTGGTTAGCTTCTGCTGGAGCTCAGAGAGAATGAATTTAGCTGTTTTTTGATTTCAAGAAATTGCATTAAAATGAGCAAAGAGGCTTTGCACTCGAGGCTGCTTCCGCTGCAGGCATCTGCTTGCAAAACTGTGTTGCAGAGTGATTCCTGCTGCTGCTGCTGCTGCAAAGCCGGTGGGGAAAGCAGAGCTGTGGCACGGGCCAGGAGACCTCGGTGGAGGTGCAGCTGAAGGGCTCTGCTTGCTTGATTGCTTTGGCCGCTCATCTGTACTTAAAAACAGGTGTGGGCATTGCTTCCATCTGTTATTAGTGGTCACTGGTGTCTTGGTGACTGCAATGAGCTGCTTTTCCCTGCAACATGAGTAGATGTGCTCTGCCCCAAGTCCCTGCTGCTGGGAAGTGGCATGCAGGCAACTGGAAGGTCCCCAGCATGAATGTTGGATGTGTGACATGATGCCTCACATGAGCTCTGTGGTTACACCAAGCTGCAGCTGACTTCTGAAGCACTTCTTGGTAAAAATTGACCTGAATTGATCAATTGTGGTTTATTTTTTTAACTAAGATCCATTTCTGCAGAGGTGAAAGCTTGAGCTGTATTACAAAGTCCATAATTCTCTTAAGGATACTTTGGGATATTTTGGGGGTGTGCCTGTGGATTGCATGGTAACAGTTATCAGGAAAACTGGGAACGGGTCAGTTGGAGATGTGTAGCTGGTTAATTGACTTTAGTGCCACGGAAACTCAATTTGAGTAACTTGGTGCTTTTTCTGTGTTAAGTGGAGGGGGAGCTCTGTGTAAAGGTGTGTAAAGGAGGCTTGAATGTGAGTTTTTGAACTGTGCTTGTCTGTTCCTGTTGAGAGTTGGTGGTTTCAGTGGGAGCACGCAGCAACCATCGATGGCAAGGCTTGCCTGGGGGCCCTGAGGCAGAAGCCTGTGTGACTAATGTTGTGTAACTCAGAAAAACAAGGCTGGGTTAGCTCTGCCTCCTTCCCCTTTGTAAGGAGCTAGTGGTGGGGAGCTCATCAGACTGCTGCTGGGGTGCTTGGATGGGACCTCTGGGCAAGCTGATGGATCAGCTCCCTCCACTCAGCGCAGCTTTGTGGCATGTCCTTTTTAGGTGGGGACAGTGCCTCTTGCTGGTTTTGGAGGTGAGATGACTGGCTGGTGTGTGAAGGCTTGTGCTGGCAGCCCCTCTGATAGGTACCCTGAGCTGCATCTATGTCTGCTGCAACCCCTCCAACCACACCTGTGCCAGAGGAGAAGCAGGGTGGGGGTGCTGGGGACAAGCCAGCCTGTGGGGACCATGCGGGGCTGTGTTGTGCTCCTCCCTCCACACTCCCTCCACACTCCTGGTCATGTGTTGGGATGAAGGTCTGGCTTAGAGATTGAGCCTGTGCTTCTAGTTTTCCATCATTATTTTCCAGGGTTTCTCTGCAAGGAATTGGAAAATCCCCTCTATGGGCTGCCGTGACAGCCTTAGAAATATCCAGATGGATTTGAACTTTGGTGCTGCAAAGGGCTTTGTGTATTTATTTTCAGCTTCCTGCCGTCTGCTTTGCTTAAGAGCTTTTGCTAGATCCTTTGCATGTGCTTGTCCTTGCTCCTGGAAATATTTTGAGAATACCCTTCAGCTGTGACAAAACACCCTCTTCCACCCCCCACAAAAGAATATTCCCAAACTTCTTGGAGGATTTTTTTTTACCTCTGTGTCTTGGTAAGCTGCAAGGCTTGCATAACTGTGGTGTGTTGCTGTTTGGGTGCATCAGCCTAGTTTGGAGACCTCAGAGAGCAAATCACCAGGCGGTTTTGGATGGGCCTTTAGAAAAGTGAGTGACTGAGCATGCTCAGTAGTGAATGGAGCTGTTAAGCTGATTTTACATGACTTACCCCTGTGCAAAGACAAATATACGATAGGTTGAAGCCTCCTCTAGGTCTCCACATGTACCACTGTGCCGTCTTTCTGAGGTCATGCTTCTCATCAGCTTTAGCTGATCTCAGGCTGTTCTCCTGCCAGAAATTCTTCCCCTTTATTTTCTTATTTCTGGGATGGCTTCCAGTTGGATCAAGCGAATGATGGTTGCTACCTCTAGTGTAGAGATGACTGGGATGTGTAGAAGTGGGGGGAGGGAAAAGGCAGGACTGTCTGTTGTGGCAGCAGAGGGTAGTTTTGGATCAGTTGAGCTGATGAGCATGTGGGAGTGGGCATGGCTTGCTGAAGAGCAGCTGTGTAGCCCCTGGTAGAACATGTCATGCTTCTACTCCAGTTCCCTTCCATGTAAAAGGGTAGTAAGGATTGCCAAGTGCATTCATATTTCCAAGAGGCTACAGTGTTGGGAGAGTCCTTTGTGGGGCACTGCTGACTGATGTATATCTATATATTCATATATATGCCTTCAGTTAACCCAGGGGAGGTTTCCCTCTGGGAGGACTTTGAGCACAGCTTTGAAGTAAAGCTTCCTGCTGAATGTATCAAGGAGAAGATTAGATTGAATATAAGGGAGAAGTTTTCTGTGATGAGGCTGGTGAGGCACTGGAACAGGTTGCCCCCAGAAGTTGTGGATGCCCCATCTTTGTAGTCACCCAGTACCATTCAGTCCTCTGCTGCCTTGCTTCATAATCTTTTTATGAACTCTGGTGAATCTTTGTTTGCTGCGTTAGATGAAACGAAAGGTTATCGTGTTTCTGCAGCACTGCTTCAGTCTGCAACAAGCAAGGAGTCATATTGTCTTGGTCCAGGACAGAGGGTCTGCTGGGGTGGTGACACTGGGAAATACATATTTTGATGGATGAGTTGGAGCTGCAGGAAGGTGGTGGAGGAGCTTAGCTGTCATGAGTGTGTCATCCGTGCTCTGCATTGCCTGGGCCTGGTCCTGTCTTGGAGAGGAGCAGCCCTGGGATGAGTGACTCTGCTGGGCACTGTGAGAAGGAAGTTTGGGAACCAAGGGGGAGGCTGAGCAGCCTGATTCCCTGGCACTCTGCTGTGTTTCCAGTATATTTGTCTGCTGTGGGACAAAATGCTTTGTCTGAGAGCTGCAGTTACTTTGGGAAGGCAAGCCAGGCCACCTTCATATGGCTTTGATTAAATCCAGCAGCACTTAGGAAAGCTTCAGGCATCTCTTTTTGCCTTGCTTGGCAGTACTGGGAAGGGAGGACTTAAAACTTCACCAGTGATGTTTCTGCAGCATTGTCTGAGAGTAGAAGTTGCATTGAGAAAGTTGTTAAATGGAAAAGGAACTGGAGGAGGAAGGGAGAAAAGGTTGTCTGTATGGTGGCCATGTTGATACTCCCCATGTGCTGAGCCCTGATGCAGGCATGGGTCAATACCAGTGCAGATGAAGTCCTACAAAGCCAAAGCCCTTCAGATTTAAGCCATGTGAAGTTAATGTATGAATTTCCTTTCTTTCCATACCTTTATACATAAGCTACCACTGAAGATTATTTGCCAGGTTAGATTTGTCCTGTTATTTCTGTCCTTGTAGAGCTGCTGAACAGTGTTCACTTACTGGCTTCAAATGAACAACAAACTCTCCTGGAGGTACATAACAGGAGTAGATAACACTTGTGTTTTGGTTAATGTAGAGGAACAGGGTGATGGAAAATTTATGATTGAGGCTGGAGTCCAAGGTCTGTGCTATGGTCTTGTGGCCTTCAGCATTGTTTTCATCCTTAGAAATGCCTTCAGCCCTTCCATAATGGGAAAAGAGAAAGTGGAAAATGAGTGAGGGGGAACCATGAATGGATTAGACTTTTTCTCAGTTCTTTAAATACCAGCTGGCAATGACAGGTCTCTGAATCACCTGCAGAGACTGGGGAAAGCAAGCAAGTCTCTCTTTCTCAGTCCAAGGTAAACTGATATGCTGTATGAGTAAGTTTTCTCAGTACATAATGAGGTCCAGTTGGCAGGAAGTACATGAGACACTGTCAGGCTGATTCTGTACCTTCCTCTTGCTGGTTTGGTGTTTTGACTAGCGACCTTGTCTCATTGTTTCCTTACCTCCCTCAGCTTCCAGATCCTCTACATTACAGTGTGTTTGAGGATGGTCCCTCACCCACCATGTTCCTTGCTATCCCCGAACAATTGCATGAACAGGATGGGAAAAGTAAAATTACACTAGATGTGCTGACCTTTGCTTCAGTTTTATCATCAGAAAAACTTCTCCTTGTGGCTGCATAGAATTGTTTCCAATAAAGCATTTCTGCTGTCTTTTCTTTGGCATGCAGCAGGCACTTCAGATGCCCTAAGTGAGGTGTTTTTGCAGCCCTCGGAGGTGACTTCTGTCACAGCTCTTGTTCAGTGCTGGTTAAATGTCTTCTGTGTGACTAAGGTAGAAAAGCTTTATACAGCCATCAGTGGAAAATATAAAGCCTTTTTTATTATGAAACTATAATGATGAATCAATAATGATGATGAAAAAATGGAAGCAGGCTTCTCTGACATCATGTGGAATTTGCCTCCTATGTAAACTAGAAGAAATTGCACAGGTGCTGTGGAGCAGATCTTCAGCAGCATCTCAGGGAACACAGTAGGGACACTGTAGGTGATCCATTCCATCCCATTTACCAGCCTCTTTTCTGCCCCTGCATGTCGGTGTTATCTTCAGTTCACTGGCTGTTGAGGAGCCTTTACTGGGTGAACAGCCTTGTTTTGGGACTCATCATCTTGCCTTTTACTTTGGCTTCCTTCTGTGATTTTGGAGCAGTCCCCTGACAGCCTCATGCCACATACCTCTGCTGTGATGCCAGGGCAAGACAGAAGTGTGTTCAGGGCAGGGATCTAACACCCTCCCAATTCTCGCGAGGTTGCTTTGGCATCCTTCCTTTTCACCGGCCAGCTCTTATTAACGTCACTAATTACTATTCTCTCTAATGCTTACAGGATTTGCCAGTTCCTGTATGCCAATGGGAATCGTGTTCTGGCTCCTTGTCGGTGCTGTAGGAGAAGCTGATGCTCTGAACAGGTGTGTTTGTCATGTTCCTGGTGAAGGGAAGAGGGGCTGCATGTGGCCAGAGGTGAAATGTGTGCAGGGTTCGCCTGATGGGTGTGGAATGGATCCTGTGCTGAACACTGCTCTGCAGTGAATAGTTATTTTTGCCATCCAGAGGTTTTGTGAAAACACCCAGGCAGAAGATAAGGTTTGCATTTAGCCTTGCTGACAGCCCTCTGAGGAGAGGGCTGGAAAACAGCATTGCTGCAGAGCAGCTGCAGGGAGGCCGTGCTCCTTGCTAACACAGGCACTGCCTTTTACTTCCCGGAGCACCAGCTGGGGAATCCCGGCCGAGCTCGCGGCTGCGCAGGCGGCTGCTGTGCCCTCCTGCTCAGCTGGCCTTTGGCAGCTCCCCCGTGGCGTGCGTCCGCCTGCATCCCGAGCGGGGTGGGAGGGAGCTGTGTGCGTGTTGGTATCCAACCATGAACAAATCTGCTCTTGTTTTCTTAATGTATGGCAAGAACAGCCTGTAGCAGCTTATTCCTCCCTGGATAATTACTGCTCTGCTCTGCCGCTGATTGCTCTCAGGAGCAGTGGAGTAGTGCCTCCCCTGCACTGCCCTCTGCATCCTTTTGCCTGAGTTATTTGGTTTGTTATTGCTCTAAGGCATCAGTGCTCAAATGAAAAATCTAATCTGCGCTCTTTGCAAATGTTTGACATTCTAAGTGCATTGCTTAAGTCGTTTGAGGTCCCTGAGATGCCAAACATGCTTTCAGTGATGCCCCTTGCTATGCTACCAGCAAATCTGCTTGCATCTCAATTTCAATTTCTGGACTACTTTGAGGAGGGGAAAATATAGGGCTGGGTTGCAGTCTACTATTGTATTATCTGGAATTGTGTTCCCAGCTGATCAGAGATGTGTGTGCAACTGGAATTGGAGTGGAATATTTTGCCATCTGTGGTTTCTTGGGGGAGGTCTGAAAAGCAAGTGGATGTTCCTGTCGTGGGAGTGTTAATGGACAAGGAGGGTTGGCCTGGCACGCTGAGCTCGAACCTTCAGCTTGCCCTAGAAGCAAAAGAAGCTCGCTCTGCAAACATCCCTCCCTCATGGATCTCATCAAAATGGCATTGCCTTGCATTTAGCTTGCCTGAGTGGCCCATTTGATTGTATAAGGATATAACCGTAACTTGTTGCATAAAGCTTTCTTGATCCCTAAAGAAGTGAAATGGATTCATTATGGAAAGAGATCTTTCTTGAAAACCTGGTTGATCCAGGACTGTCTGGGTGGTGCTGCAGACGTGCTGGAGGAGTAGGAGTCAGGGTGGAGCTGTTTCCACCTAATTCTCCTGTATTTCCAGGGGTTTATCACAGCATGCAAGCAAACGTGCCCTCCACTTTGGAGCTGAAGGCAGAACTGGTTGGTTGAGCACTGCCTGTGCTTCCCATGCCAGCCTTCTCCTTATGCTTTCCTTTTCTTCAATTAACTTTCTGCTGTAAAAAGCTTCTTCTTAAACGGAAAACCACAATAAGGGGAACAGCAAAGGTAGGAGTGCCTCCATTTGCTAGCAAGCTGTTGCAGGTGTGTCTGAGTTGGGGGAGCCAGCACTGAGTCAGTGTCCCAGACTCCTGGTGACTCAGGTGGCAAAATCCCAGATCATTCCCTTCTCATGCCTGAATTGCAGCAAATTTCCTGTAACAAACTCTCACCTTCTGTAGTAACTATGCAGGGAATGCCAACCTTTCCCTCTCGTATAGGTTATGACCAGCTTGGTTCACTGGGGATGCAGGCAAGCAGTGGTGATAATGGCAGCACTTCTCTTCCTGCCACCACAGATGGAAAGTTGATTTATCTCAGCACCCTCAACCTTACCTCTGTCCTTTCGCATCCCCCCCGCCCCTTGTTTTTTTTGGTAAGATGGAATAAGTCACAGGAGTTGCATCTGTCTATTGAGCTTGAGGAGATTCTTGTACAAATCTGGATGCTGTGTTCTCCTGGCAGATCTGCTTGCATGCATTATCCACTACTTCATTGTACTAGAAGGAGATCTATTTTCTGAAACATGGTTTATTTTTAGTCAAGACTTTCCCTGTCTAACTGGCAAAAGTTCAGCATTTGCAGCGGGATTTGCAGAAGAAGTAATTTTGCCAAATCCTTGGACTGGGGGAAGGGAGAGGAAATGTTATATTAGCTAGCAAAAAAAGCTAAATGCTGACTTGAAAAACAGCTTAGGACACTGTTGTGAGAGCATAAAGGTTGGGTAATGCAAGTTGAGACAGCGTTGTGTTGCTGCAGTGGATAACTCAGTCTGGGTTGCTCTTGCTTTTCCTTTTGACGGCTGCCACAGAGGTTAACCAGCAGTGGGTGGGAAATGCTGCTCAGGGGCAGGTGGTCAATGAGCCAGCCTTTTGGCCTGACCCTGAGCAGTGAATTATCAAAGTCACCCTAAACTGCAGCATCCATGGGAAAAGTTCTGTCCCTGCAGTGCACTGCACTGTCCTGTTGCACCTGTGTTTGGAGCCACTGGAGGCTCACCGGGGGTTGAGCTTTTTGATGATGTGGAATGTATCATGCCCATGTTTGAATACCCTTGTCAGATACCCTGGAATGAATTGGGTGGCACATGGGATGTCCTGGGGCAGTGCTGCAGCTGTCTTCTCTCTTCTGCAGCTGCTGCTCCAGGGACAAACTGTCTTCACATGCCTCATTGCTTTCACCAATTGCTTCTAACCACTCTGGGTCTTGTACTGGTTTCTCAAGTGAGCAGCAACCTTTCAGACGTGCAGGGATATTTTCTTCTTGGTCTTGCATCTCCTCAAACATTTCCACCACTCCTTTTACAGAGTCATCTTTGTTACCATTAGCTGGTAGTGCTGCATGCATCAGACATCTGAGAATGACACCAGAGAGTGGATGACTGTGTTCAAAGCCTTTGGTACTTACTCTGAAAAAATGAGAGTTGTTTCCACATGTGGGCATGTAAATGATTTGTTTCCTGCTGCAGGTTAACTCCAGCAGTTTGCTTTCTTTCTTTTTCTCCCTGCCGTGACCCCCCCCCCAAGAGATAATTGCACAGCAAGTTTGTCATGGTTCCATTGAAAAAAACAAGACGAAATCCTTCAGTTCCAATTTTTTTTCTGAATGTTTGGAAACCAGAAAAAAGAGAGGAAGTAACACTAGGAATTTAAGTGTATTCTACATTTGGTCCAAGTGGGTATAAGTTACCTGCAGGTTACAGACCTGCATCTTTGTGAAAGGATTGGGAATGAAACAAAATTTTAAGTCCTGTTTCAGTCATTGGGGTAGAAGCACTCATCAACTGCCTAGAGCAGTAATCTTCCTGAAGGAATTAATCTGATTTAACTTGATAAAAGAATTTATGCAGTGGAGGAAGTCTCTACCAGTTCCTGCCAAGCTTCCTGAGAAGACTAGGAAAAAATAAATGCCAAGATGACACTCTTCTCCCCGTGGGGGAGGGGCTTATGTCTTCCTAAGGCCGGTTAATGTCTTTCTGTTAAAAACCATCTGTGTTAGCTGGCAAATCAGGGTTGTTGTAGCTATTCAATTTTCCCTAGTTTGCTGGGGACTTCCTAGTTGCAAACCTATTTGCCAATCCTCTGTCCATGTGGGATGCAGATGATCTTGTGTGCCCCAGTGTTGATGCAGCAGTTGGCCCTGTGCTTTCCATACACCTTATGGCCTGTGGATGTAGAGACTTTGTAAGTTTGAAGCTTTTCCTTAGGAAAAGTTTGTGGGTGGTTGGGTTTTATGGTTTTTCTTTACATTGCTAATTATTTCAGGGCAATTCCTATCTTATTAGTGCTTTCTCCACAAAAGCAATTCTCTCCCCCTCTGTCTCTTGCCTTCAGAGGCTGGAAGAGCACTGATGTGTTAGGAAAGCCAGTCTCTGCTTTAAATGGCCTTAAGCACGTCAATGTTCAGCTCAATTTCCTCTTACAGTGGCTTGCTACAAAATGAGCAAGAATCTCAGGGCATTCCCTAGGTCAGCTTTTTTTCTGATGCTCAGGTTCCAGACGGGTGAGTTTATGGAGGAGGCTATGTCGACCTCGAGTTTTGAGTACTCTGATATGAAAGTATTTTTTCTATCAGTGAATTTTTGCTGGTATCATTGATCTATGCTTTAAGTATGTAGGCATATGTTGTAATCTGCTGGCAAAGACACTGAAAATCACTGTCCTGGGTTGACCCAAAGGTGCTATGTAAACTGTGAATGTCTGAATCAATACCCTGTCTCTAGTGATGTAACAGGAGCTGCTCTGGAAGGACTTGGATGGAGGCTGAGTAGCCGAATTCAGCATTCCATCTGCTCTAGCTTGACCCTGTGCCTTGAAAATGTGCTGGGTTTCAAGTAGGCTGAGAGCTGAACTTGGCTGGTAGCCTCCAGTCCCAGGCACTGGGGCAGGTGTGGAGCTGCCGTGTCTGTGGCTGAATGCTGGAACCTGTGTTCTGCATGGGAGGGTGCAGCAGTGGGAATTCTGGCAGTCACTGGGTTACCTGCAGCAAAGAACAAGAGCTGACTTGAGATTGCCATTTTTAAAACCTTTGTTTAGTGCAGGTGAGCAGTTCTGTGGGCATTCTGTAGTCTGTGATTCCGCAGCCCTCCCAGCACAACTGTGCCAGTGTCCCTCAGCTTGGTTTCACAAGCAGAGACCTCATGCAGCCCTCATGGAGGGTCAGCATTTGGTGACTGCCTGAATTGCTGCTTATCCCCAAAGGTGCTTCTGCTCTGCTTTGCTCTGTAATCACTTGCCACGCGTTGTGTCCTCCCCAGCAGTTTTCACCACAGTTTTTAAAAGGGAAGATAAGGAACAGTGGACAGATGGGCATCTCGGAGGACTGCTGGTAGTGGGTGGGGGAGTGGTTTTAGCCCTGGTGCATGCATGCAGCATTCTCTCCAGGCAGATCCCACTGTGATTCTTGATGAAGTTTCCCTTTTCTTGGCTGGCTCATTGTAAAACCCTTTTCACTTCATGATTTGTTTGGAAAGAGTGACACCCACACAGATGGCTGCTCTTCAGTTGTCATTCATGTTGGGATTTTTAATGTTCCTTTTTGCATTACCCTCAGGTGAAATCCAGGCTTGCCAAAAAAAACATATCCCAGATTTAGAAAGAAACTAAACAGTAAGGATATTCTGTTTCTTCTCGCGAAGCTGGGAATGCAGTGGGCTATCAAATGTTTTATCGGTTCACAAGGGATTGTGTTACTTTTTCTTTTTGGCTGAGTTTCTACGTAGTTCACTTGTTTGTTTTCCTCAGAGAAAAGCTACAGCTTTTATTAAGGGTGGTTTTGGCTATGTTTTGCTCCTTCCTTGAGACTGTCTGAGTGGTTCCACTTTTTCCAGACAAGTGCCAATGCCTTGGAGTCCTGCTGGTCTCATCTGATAAGGGTTGGGGTGGTTTTTTCCTCCTAAGTAGCTCTCAGAATTGCTGGATTGATAAAGAATAAGTGTTTTTAGGTCTTTGAGATGTTGTGGCAGAGGGGAAGGGGAGGAGAACAACAGCATTGCTGGAAAACATGGGTTTGGTATGCTGGTGATTTATCAAACTGTAGTTACAGCCTCTTACTTGAACCTCTTGCTGGGTTCCAGGATGCTGTGGATGGCGCAGTTCAAAAAATCTGAGTGGTCTTGCATTGCTCCTGGCCTTTTAACTGTAGAGAAGATGCAGAGTTAAGTCACAGCTGGCCATTGTGCAGCTGTGGTTGGACTTCACTCCCTAAGTGCCCTGGAGAGGATGCTGGAGGGTCCCACACCAGTGTGCCAGGGTGCAGGAAGATGAGGCTGAGAAAAAAGGTGAAAATGGCAACCTGAAATGGCAAAGGTTTTCTGGTAGGTTCCTAGAATTGTGGCTTGCTATCTGTTTCCTTTATTTATCTGACCCTGCAAAATTGCTGTGGCAGGGCTGGTGGTAAGCTTTGGGAGGCTGGAAAGGTGCCAGTACAAGGAGGTGTCTAGTGTTTCCTTCCAAGTGTATTAACTCATTCCTGAAATATAGGTTTTGTCTAAAAAAAAATAATTTCTAGGGTAGCTGTTTTTGTGGCCTCAGTGGTCATGCTTTGAGCAGAAATGAGACTGTCAAAGGGTTCTTCATGAGGGGAGGCACATGCATAGCCTTTGATGGTGCTCTCAGTGCTGCCATCAGCCCCACGTTTCCAGACCTCCATGTTGAATGGTGAGGAGCACATCAAGGAGAAGAGTAGTCCATCAGGGATTTAGCAGTTTGAATCCATGTCAAAGAGGATTTTTTAAAGAGATTGACAATCAATCCTCCACTTGGTTTTTTTGCCCTGGCATGGTGCCAGCAGCCCAGGTGTGCTGGTGGGGCTTGTCCCACATCCAGGTGGAAGCTGTGGGAGCATTGGAGTGGGGAGGTTCGAGGGGGGAACCCTGCATGGTGTGAGTGCCAGCAGCTGCCAAAACCCCTGTGCCAGTTTTCTACTAAATGCAGTCCTGGATTAAACTGAGTAAATACCTGGCTTATGGGAGCTGGGATAAATGGCTCGACCATGGTGATTTTGTTTTTGGTCTTTATTTCCTAATATGCAATTGCTGTAGTTCCTCTGTGTTACTTTTATCAATTCTTGATTTCTGAAAGTATGTTTTTGTTTTTTATTCTTTTCCTGGGGGGTTTGGGCTGTGTTTTTCAAAGCTATTGTGGTGGGTATTTCCCCTTCTCTCTCCGAAGCAGCTTTCATTTTGGAATGAATAGCTCATCATTGTTCACATTGTATTCGACTTTTATGGGGTTTTTTTCCCCCTTCTGACTTTGACAAAAGGGGAAAGCAGTCTCCTAAGCACTTCTGGAGTCTTTTGGGTCACTTTGCAGAAAATATTTCTTTCCTGTTATAGAAGGCCTCATATTCAAAGCTCTGGGCAGGAAGCTGTTTGCGGCACTCACCTTGGAGTTTCTGAAAGCGTGGTTCTTGTGTCGATTTTGCTTGGTTTTGGCCAGTTTCAGTTAAGATTGTGCTGAATTCACCTTTGAGCAGGACTTCATAACCTTGTCAGAGTTAACTTTTGTTGAAACATTACTAGCTACATAACCTGCTACTACCAGTTTCTAAAGAGCATCCCATGTGTTAAACCTGTTCCACTCTTCCAGACCAATGCCTATTTTCAAACTCCCCCAATTCCCTGCAGAAATAACAGGTTTTTAATAGGATCTTTATGCATATGTGTTTGCAGACTTGACATAGCTTTGCACCAAAGTGTCTCTTTACCTATGCTGCACTCAGAAGCTGAACCCTGTGGTCAGCATGGTGTACATCTGCTGACCTCCCTTAGTTTGTTCAGAGCATGGTGATCTGGCTGTGCAAACACTTAAATTTGCTTCCCTAATTTAAAATGAGTTGCAATAAAGAATTCATCCACTCAGGTTTTTATGGAACTAAATATTGTTTATTTGGGATGGGGGTTGATTTGCATTTTTGGATTTTCCCCCTTCCGCCGCAGCAGTGGCGAACAGCTTGGGTTGCATCAGCCCAGGTATGTGGCACTTGTAGCATAGCAGTGATGTTTCCTAGGATGTGTCTGACTTCTTCCCCTCTCTTCTAATGATCATTGGTCTTGTTGAGTGGGCACAAGGTCTCCTGGCCTGTTGGGTTCTGGGAGTCTGCTGATCCAGCAGTGAGAGGGCTGTGGTGAGCCAGCTGCTCAGGGGCAGGATGTGAGGCACCAACCACAGCAAGTCACTACGATCTTCTCAGCTGCCACTTCTTGCCATGACCTTGCAGCATTTGCAGTGTGTGTGTTCTGATGCTCAGGAGATAGGTTTTGAGTGGTAACTGTGTGAACAGGCAATCCCAGTGCTTGTTGCAGCCAACCAGCCAAGTTGGATAGGTTCTGACCAACAATGTGCTCCTTTGGCTATAGTTCCCTTAAGATAGGGGGAGAAGAAAAAGAGGGTGGAGGGAGAGAATGGGGCACATGTAAAGATTAATAACCTCTTCTCAAGTCCTTGTTCTCTTTCATCTTTTGAATTAGCTTTTTCCCCTCTAGTGTGACAACAGAATTTTCTAATAAAATCCACATGGGAGAAACCAGTGGTGTGTTTTCTAGTCAAAACAGCCTCCATGTCATCTGACTATTCAAGACCTTATTGCAACTACAAGGATTAAGAGACTAGAGGCTAAATGCATGTTGAACGAATTAGTTTCTCCCCTTTAATGATGTAATGATGATGCTGTTAGAGAAACCACAAAAGAACGTCTCTCAGTGCATCTCTTCTGAGTTTGTGTGTATAAACTACGAACTCAATTCCTTTTAGTCTCAGTTGAAATCCTTGGGTTTTTTTGGGAATGCTTTTTCTTGGTTGGGTTTTGTGGTGGGACAGCAGTACGTGCTTGCTGCTGGCAGTGGGTTGGTCTTAGGGTAGAGGAGCTTGTCCTCCTTTTTCAGCCCTTGTTCTCCTTTCGAGTCATGCCATACTGTATCAGCCCCTCTGAGGAGATTGGTGGTAGGTGTGGAGGGATAATAATTATTTCTCTTCAAAACAACGTTGAAGTATGAAGTACAAGGAAGGCCATTTTCTCCACAACTGTTTGCTTATATTGACCTGGAGTAATGATCTGAGCATAGTGATGACTTTTATTTCCATAGGAAAAGATGGACTTTCTTTCCTTCTATAATCCAGTTCCTTAAGGTTGCTTAAAGCAGCTGTTTCTTTGGCTGTTTTCAGATACTAGCCAAAAATGCTGGTGTTCAGCATTCAGAAGGCTTTATGTGTAGGTTAAATGAAGAGGTAATTACCTGGCACTGCAGCATCTCTTAGGTAGGTGTAGTCGTCATTACCTAAAAATTCCTAAGGTGTCATAAGAACTTGATGGTGTCCCTCCTTGAAAAATATGGTTCAAATTAGAGGTCAATTTAAAAAATGTCATTTTCAGAAGGACTCATATTCAATATTTTTAATGTTATTTCTGAGTGAAAAAGCTGTTCCCTTCTCTTTCTGCCACCAAAAGGGAGATCCCCTTCAGGCATCCAAGGCAGGAGGACCAGTAGACATCTCCATGCTGCAGTAGTTTCTCTCTTTGACTCTTTCTCTCTAGTGTGTTAAAATCCCTCCAGATAGGCTGGGTTGTGTTTAAATTAGCTTATCCTCTACGTTAACTAGAAAGCTCTCTTGGACATTTTTTACTGTTAATGTTGAGAGAGAACATTTTAGAAAGTAGCCTGATGCCAAGGCTATTTTTTTACCCACAGTGTTAATTGTGGCGGGAAGAAAAAAAAAAAGAAAAATGGGAAAAAAAGTCTGTGCTTGAGCTTTCTACCCTTGAGGGTTTGGTAGGCATGTTGTGAAGGAGACTCCTGCTTTCCTGATGGAAACCCTTTGAATTAAACTTTCTTTGAGTCAAGGGACTTTGTGTGTCTGTCTATGTATGGAAAAGCCTGTGAGCTTACTCGTCTGTCAGCGTGTGTGGAAAAACCAGCTGCTGTGTCTGCCTGTGAGTGTTTGTCCTGGGGATCTGCCCGAAAAGCTGTTTTTTTTCCATTGCTTGAGCAGAATATCAGGCTTGGCACACTTTGTCATGCAAAGTGATACAGATAGGGTTGGCAGCTGGCACACCTTTTAAAGAGCCTGTTATTATAATCTTGCCATAACTCATTAATTATGCTGTTGAGGTAATGATAGTGATATACTAGTCTAGCTAAAACAACTTCTATACAAAACAAGGTTCTGTCCTTCCAGTTTGGCATGCTGCAAAGGCACAAGACAATTCTGTTCTTCTGTGCTTCTCCCTCATGTATGTATTGGTATCTGTGATAAAATAACCCCCTGCTGTTCCTAACCAGGTAGCAAAAGCCGCAAGGATGATGCATGGAAAAACAGACTTGGTGTTAATAATTTAGCAGCTGGATCATAGAATCAGAGTGGTTTGGGTTTGAAGAGACCTTAAAAATCATCTCATCCAACTCCCCTGCCATAAGCAGGAACACCTTTCACTAGACCAAGTATAAGATGCCTAATGCTTTCTTAATAGTTGCAGTTGTACACATAAAAATATGATTCATGTATTGATAAGAACACCCTGCAAAAGGTGTACAGTGTGAATTTTTACCTATGTAAAACTTCACTTGTAGATGTAACTATTCATATTTATACCTAACTATGAATATATCTCATTAAGGATTAGGTATTGGACTGCACTTGAAAAGTCACAGAGGTTGTGCCTACTGAGAACTCTGTAAAGCTGCATTGATCTGTAAATTGGGCAATCACCTCTTTTTTTGTGGAAATGTGACCCTAACAAAGAGAAGTCTTTAGATTAATTTCAGTGACATATTTTTCTCCTTCCAAGTCTAGAATTTCAATTTATGAAAGTAGCAGGGGAACAGAGGCTTATTGGATGTTCTTGAGAGGATTTTTGGGATACCTTCTGCAGCAAAGAGGCAAGGAAAGGTTTCCCCATTTGCTGAGCTTGTCCCCTGGTGTGCTCTTGTCTACAGAGCAGATGCTGGAGGGCACCAGCTCAGTGCAAGCTCCGCACTAAAATGCTCTTCTGGTCTGAGGTAAGTGTAATTGCTGTGTCTCTTTCCTTGGGGCTGAGCTGTTCTTCCCTGGAAATGAAGAGAAAAAAAAATCAGCTGTATTAGCAGATCAAAAAAGAGCAATCTGCCAGCCTTCCTAATGCACAGGTCACACCATGCCTGGAGCTGGGCTTTTTGTTAAGAGCAGCTCAAATAAGAAAAGCAAGCGAACCTCTGAACAAAACAGAAACCAAAACTAACAAAGGAAGCATCTGCTATTCAGATGAACTGATATAGGTGAGGGAGGAAAAAACAAGTCATCAGAGACTTCCAAAGGCTTGCTGCTTTGGTCGGGAATCTGCAGCTTGGAAATGGCAGGCACATTATAGTGTGATGGTGATGCAGATGGTTCCGTGGTACCATCCTAGGCAAAAGCAGGCTGGGTGATGAGAGGTGGCTGATGATGCTGAGCTAGGCTGCAAGAAGGCCAAGACTCTGGTCTTGCTCTGTTTAGAAGCATTGAGATGTGCCTCTCCAGGACAGCTCTGGTTTTGTTTGCTGTGTTTTTGATGCAATGAGAGGTATTGTGGGAATGAAGGAAGGAAACTTTGTCCCAGTGTTGGCCTATATATTTTCACTTTGCATAGTAAGCAGTGTGGCACCAGTTTGTGGCAGTGCTGAGGGACTTGTTTGCCCACTCTGAATGAGCATCTCTCCATGGCAACAGGAGAGGAGCCCTGGTCTGCAGGGCACCTCAGGCTGAGGTGAGTTGGTTCATTTGAAAGTCTGGCACAAGGCAGCGATGCTTAGGTTACTATTTTTATTACCATAGCATTTGTAATGCTGACCTAAGGATGCATCCCTGCAAACACATGAGCAGGAGGACTGTTTGTTCTGGTTACACTCCTAGTCAAAAGTCCAACTGGTTGGAGATGAGAGAAGAATGAAGAGAAAGGGTTGTTTTAGCTGGACGCCAAATACAAAGAGGAAGTATAATGTGCCCACAGGCTGCATTGTCGGCACATAAACCTAGTGAACAGGAGAGAGGACAGACTGCTTGTATTGGCACTGCTGTCAGCTCTCATTTTCTCACAGCTGGGGGACCATGAATGCACAGACCCCGTTGATGGGATGTCCTGGTTTTAACCTTCGCAGTTGAGGGATTTGTCAGTCCCAAAGTGTAACATGTTTCTGTGTGCACCTTTCCAATAGCAATGGGTTTCAAACCCTTTGCTGAGTGGTCCCTGCCAGCCCCAGACCTGGTTAGTGCCATGTTACTTATCTGCACCTCTCTGTGGAGCGAGAGATGACTGGCCCACAGTTTCTAATTGTGATAATCACTCTCATCATAACAGTCTGCAAGGTTTGGAGAGCAGTTTTTTATTTAACCAGCAACGGGTGAGGGAATCCTCATGAAATTTTGGTTACTTATCATTTTAGTTCCTTAAAAGTTTTGGTTTCTTCTGGTCAGAAATGAGTAACCTCGTGTGAGAATACCTCAGTGCTCTTAGTGATCATGAACACTTGAAGCAGCTGCCTAGGATGGGAAGCAAAAGAAGAGCACAAACAATCAGAAGTATTTTGTCAGCCTGGTTGGAAAGTAGCTACAGCAGTGAGCAAATGCTTCCTTTTATGTGCACATGCAGTGTCTGACATCCAGGCAGAATGCTGACAAGATGCTGTGGCTTGGAGTACAAATTGAATGATCTCTATAAAGTCCTTATGATTTCTCCTCTCAAAGCAGAAGTGGCTAAAAAACCTCCAGAAGAAGAAGCCTGTCTGATTTTGTTGTTAATTTGTTCTGGAGGGTTGATTGCCACAAGGAGAAGGATCTCTGCTCCGTGTTACTGTTTTTGGATCTGCTCCTGGTTCAAGGAGATAGAGGTGTCCTCTGTGTGAGCCGTTAACCTGTTTCCTGGACCTTGAGTTCATGCATCTTCTGCCAGACAGAGCAGCCTTTGAGTTGAGTGGATCAGCTTCCTCCCTGCCGTGAATGTTTCCACTGTTAATGAAAGATATTTTTGTTTTGGAGGCAAAACACACCCAAAGACACCCTGGCAGGTTTTTTTGTGCCAGCTTTTGGCTCAGATACTTAGTGAAACAGAGGAACAGCTTGAAAACAGTGCCCTGGTCCTTCAGCTGTCTGAGGAGAAGTGCAGGAGTAAAGTGGCTTAAAGCTCCTTCAGTTCAGCAGTGTGCACAGCACTGCCTTCTTGTTCCTTGTGAGTGCACTGATTTTCACAGCCTTCCAGCATCAGCTACCAATTGATGGCTTTGGGAGGGTTTGATGTTCATGGGAGAGCTGTGGTGTAGAGAGATGATCCTGCTGTGTCTTCCTGGAAGTTTGTCATGTCTGATGGTGCAAGAAAGCATGTAAGCATGATCTACTTGTTGCAGCATCTAAGACTACAGTGGTCTGTGTGGCAGGGATGTCCAAGCATATGTAGATGCCTCTTGCCCTCAGATTTCCTTTACAAAGTTTCTGGCCCAATCATCGTCAGTGTGTGTGTCTTTTCTAATGAGCTGATGGTTGCAGATGCTGGATAAGTTTTGTGCCACATATTGGGGATCTCTCTCCTGGAGTTTGAGTTGCCTTTTGGTAGATGAAGGGTTGCTTTTATTCTTGTCTCTTTGAACACTTGCAACTTCTCTTTCAGTATCATGCTGTAGAGAAGACAGGACATGCTCTGTCTCACTGCTTGGGGCTCTGCACCAGAGAAAACATTTCCCCTCTGAATCCTCTTCCAGGAAAGATGTTCTCTGCAAGAACAGTTAGAAGTATCTGTGATCCCCTCTTGCTCTGGTTGTATTTCAGAGCCCTGTCAGAGACAATCTCTTTTAAGATGCCAGGTCAAAGGGTTTAAATGCTGGAGCCCAAACCTCTCCCAGCTTTGCTGTAATGCCCATGTGTGGTAGCCCAAGAGTGGAAGACCTGCCACACTGGTTCCAGCCAAGGTCCAGATTGGCCAGTATCCCTTCCCCTGGTGACAGCCACAGTGGATCCTCAGGGAAGGAGGAGTCCGGAGGTTTAACAGCTGCACTGGTGTTGCCCCCCTGCAGTTTCCATGGTACTTTGCAGATAGTTTCTATAACTCACTCTGAGTAGCAGAACATGCCACAACACTATTGTGGGTCACTTGGAAGAAGTGTTTTCTCCTTCTGGTTAACCTTTTTTTGTCTGCTGTCTCATGGTCTTTCAATGGGAAGACTTGGTCTTTGCTCCTAATACAGTTTAAGTGACACCAGTGGGTCCTGCAGGTTGTTTTCTTTTTTGCCTCAGTACATAGGTACCTCTTTCTGTGGTGTCCACAGCTTTATATTTCATGATGATCCACTGTCTGCTTCAACTGTGCTGCTCTGGAGTGTGATTTCAGGCAAATGCTTTGTGGATGCTTTGAAAGGATTTAGAACTTACCTGTAGTTGAAGGGAAAATGGAGTAATGGCAGACTTATTGCAAAAGCATTCTGTGCTTCTGGCTGGAAGAGTTGTTGAACATACTAAAGAAAAGGAATTGAGAAACATACCCACATGACCCCAGATCTGTTACTCAGCAGGCAGTTTTGTTGCACATCTTGCATTTATTTTCTTGCTAAAACTTTAGGCAATTTATCAGTGTTGCCATTCTGTAACTGGACACCCCTTTGCACTGTCTGCCTCTCCAGCCAAAAATGAAGTGAGAGTGATGTTAGCTAATGGCATGATCTCAGCAATTCATCTAGACGAAGACAGAAGTTGGCTGCTCTCTCCATGTATTCACTTAGTTTAAAGTACTGAAAGCTGCAAATGAACTCGTTTCAATTTTCCAAATGCTGTGATAAGAAAATAACCAGCTCCATTTCCTAAAATTTTCCAGAGCTCATGTCCATGCACATAGAAAAATCCAATACATCCAAAGCCCAACTCACAGATTCCTATACAAGAGCACCACTGATTGAGATGGCGTGATGGAAATAATGGTGTATCCAGCAAATTGATCATCATGTTCCACAATAGATAGTACACTTAACAGCAGCTTAACTTCCTGTGTTGTCTGTAGGTTTATCTGCTCTCCCCTCAGCAAAGATTTATATTTGAATGTCTCTGGACTTCTGCGTTGTGCATATTGCTTGGTATGGACTTTGGGTACAACGGGAAAGCTTTGCCAGCTCTTGCTCCAGATGAGGTAAAGAAGGGAACAGGCCAGAAGTTAAGCCTACAGATTTCCACTTCTCTGATAAGCCTTGTGTTTTCTCTGTGCTGGTCCATGTTGGAGGATTGAAGGTCCATCAATAACAGAGTAAAAACTGTGTGGTAACTTGTTCTGGTGAAACTTTCCTGTGTATCTTGGTTTTTCTTTCCAATGGAATTTCCTTGAAACTCTCTCTCCATCTTCTGGTGCCTGTTCCTGTGGCAGATTGAGAAGGGCCTTTACTCAAGGGCTGCAAGCACTAAGATGACTCATTGATGAGTCTGAGCAGAGAAAATAGCTGCCTGCCTGATCAGCTGCTGATGCCTTGGTAGGACATTTCCTCTCTTCCTGCTTTTCGGGTGGTCCCACAGTATCTGTTGTAATTTCCTGTGAGACTTGTATTCACTGTGCATGCAGGATTTGTTCTTCACCTGCAACCACAACATGACTGGTGTTTCTTTTAGGAATAACAGCAGCAGAACCAGGTAGCTGACATCTGCTCTCCAAAAAGCATTTGGTTGCTGTTTTCTTTTATGCTGCAACAAAGCACTGCAGACTTCTCTGTCTTTTGCCCCAAATGCAAGTAGCTTTCTTTGGTCTTTTGTGTTCCTGAAAAACCTTGTGGCAACGCTACACAAAAATTCTGCTTTTTGAGTTGTGCCTGCCCCTGAAGGGAGGAGCAGAGCCTGGACCAAAGGTGACAGACATTATGCATTAAATAGGGTGATTTGCCACAGTGCAACTGGCATCACTGGTCCTGGGAGCTAAACTTCTGTGGGGCTTGGTGTTCCCGTGGTCCTTTCCACCATGAGATGAAACTTGGCACAGTCTGGCTTTGCAAAGCAGAGTAAAATGCTGTTGGAGAACTTACTGCTGCCCCTCTGCCTTCCTGCTGGAGCAGAGCACCAGCTTTGTCAATGTGAAGTCAAGGGGCTGCTGTCCCCCAAGGTGCAGAGGATGGAGAAGCCTTGTGGCAGGTTGGGAGCAGGGAGCATCTGTGGCTGTGTGAGCGTTCTGTGCCCACGTGGCAGAGAGTGTCTCTCAAGGCATGGATTTACAAACAGAGGAGCTCATTAGTTAGAGCAGCCGGATGGTGTGGCAGAAGGCCCGGGCTTGGGTAAGCTTTCGGGTAGCTACTTGAAGGAGGAGGCATTTGCTGAAACATTCATAAACCTGACTGTGAGCAGACTTCCCAGTTGCACTGTG
>VZUA01045345.1:29630-40435 GCA_013401035.1 Horornis vulcanius
TGTTCCCCTCCATTGCTTTAACATATTTCTCTCCTTGGAGCTCAGGTACTTTACCACCACCGTTTTCAAGCTGTTTCAGGTGATCCACTTCACTTAAATTACCTGTGAACTTCAGATCTTTTGTCAGCTTCTTCAAATAAGAGCCAGAAATAGCATCTTCTTTTACTGCTTTCTCCACATTCTGAAGTTAAGTATTCTCAGCACACTCCAAAATTTTGATTAGCTTTGTCCTGTAATATTTTTTTAATTTAAAACTCCTCCATGACCTGCCTTTGAAATCCTTCTAATAGTAGCTTAAAACCATTAATTCCTAACTCCTCCATTCAGTTTTGTGACCTCAGAAGGCTTATGGATTTTTACTTTAATTTCCCAGAAGCATACAGTAAAGTAGGTACTCATCTCTTCTTCTCTGGAGAAAGTCTAAAATTCTTGGCATGTACTACAGTCTCTCTCCTTTGTTTCCCTGTCTCCCTTCCATGGCAATTTATTCTGATATAGTAGTCATAGAATCCATCTGCCAAGTTTCTACAATAGCTCTTAAAACTTACCTTTGGCTGTGGTCTAAGGTTTTGGATACCTTTGTTTTAACTGCCATACCATTAGCATTAGTGGAGAGAGATGCCAAGTGCTCAGTTCACTGCCCTATTATTCTCAGTTCTGTTTCTATGATGGCTTTTAGAAGGCTCCCCATTCTACCCCCAGGAAGTTTCAGGACACTGTTTCAGCTGTAGACTCTTACAAAAAGTCCTTTTAAGCCTAGTTCTGATTCTGTCAAGGAATACTTTCTTCTTTCTTAGCTAACTGGACATCATCGTTTATTTCTTCTTTCTTAAAGCACACAAAGTTCATGATCAGCTGACACAGAGAGACTCAGTCTGGTTCCTTTGCTCAGCCACACATTCTCCTGATCCTGCCTGACTCTCTACTTATAAGGACAGGAGTTATGTCTCCCCTGAGCCCCAAACTTATTTCTCATTTGGGTAGGGTCACACCTGGCTGTGGTTCCTCTGCAGTGACATAAGAAAAAGCAGTCAGAGAAGCATTCACAATTCATCTTCCCATGGCATCTCCAATTTAAGCACTTCCTGCAGCACAGAACAGGGGAAGCAATCTGAGGACCATTTCTGTGCCTTTCGGAAGCCTGCTATTGATCATCAACAACCTCTCTGACCACCAATGATCTCTTATCTCTCAATATTTTAGACAGTGTACTTATGGCACCTTCTCTGCCCTTTCTTCTAGAAAAAGTCATTTGCAGGCTCGTATACAAAATCACAACTTTTCTTATCCACACCCTCTGCCTCAATTACTTTTAATTAACAGCACATTGATAAAGAATCACACAACTTTAACTTCAAAGATAGCAAGAACTAACCCACATGTTACAAAAGCCAAACAACAGTAAGATTCAAGCATACATTGGATCACTTTCTACTAAACACAACGATTCCTTTTCTTCTGTCTCTCCCAGGTTACCCAAAGGGGATTGGAACAACTCAACCTACAGCTACTCATCAACTATTTAGTTGTTCTAAAAACCACATAGCAAGTGCTACAGCAATTTCCCTGTTTGCAAACCACAGAACACACCCAACTGCAGCCACTAGGCCAGCCTGTGGGCCACCCTCATTTTTATGGTTGCCTTAATCAGCAGTATATTGAGAAGAACTGTGCTGCTCAGGCTCACGGCAGGCTGACCTTACATTCCCTCAGAACTGCAGGCAGGTGATGGTCATCATCCTTCAGGTGGTCTCTCATGTTTACATAGCCATGGGACTGGGGGGGATGTTAAGTTCCTCTTCCCCAGTGTGGTTCCTAGTGCCATGGTATTTCTCCTGCAGCTGTCTGACAGAAGCACAAATGAAAGTGATGTGATGGGCATTAGCTATTGGAACGGCTTCTACTTTGTCATTTTGTCTACTTTTTCTACATGTAGATGGATCCCTCACACTACTTACTGCTCACCACAGTGGTGGTTTCTAGGATGGGTGCCAGGCATGCACAGATGGAGGGAGACAATATGAAGACATGGCAAAAAGACAGAATGATGTGAACCTCATAAGTTCAGTTTATTAAACATGTTTCAATATTCCAGTAAGAGTTCCCTAACTTTCTGCACCCTTGAGGTAGACATACATGTTTTGAAAATCTGTGTGATTTTTCAGCCTCTCCAAAACTGCTGTCTTCTGGCCCAAAATTTCACTATGCACCTGAGGCCTTTCTAACTTATGTTTGAGTGTCAATCTGTAAGTGAAGTAACGTCTGATTTCTAACATTATCTGCATGACACAAATGGGGAAAAAAAACCCATAGTAGGAGTACTAAGTGTTTGGGGTGTGCTGTATTTTCAGTGAACAGCAGCCAAAGTTGAGTTTGAACATTGTGTTTAAGAAGTGCAAAAAGCCATAGAACTGTCATTCCCTTCAACCAGAACCAGGACTTTTTTTACCTACTACATTTTATGATTATTACTAAAAAAATTATTGTTGGAGGTTCTTCCTTGTTTCTCATACTCAGTCCTAAGCTGCTGACATTACTGGAAAGTTTCCAGTTTAGAATATGATTGGGTTGCTCTTTACGGGTATATTTTTATTGAGAAAAAAAGGAAGGTAAAATACCTGTGAATACAGTGAAATTATCTCAGTGAAAGTACATTGGGGTAAATAGGAATAGCAAAGTTCTTAATGAAGCCCAAAAGGGCCCTCAATAGTTCAAGTGTTCTCTTGCAAAGGGGTTCTTTTGCTGGTCTAGGAAGAAGAGAAGAATGTAACACTCACTCCTGCACTTCATGATAAAGCCCCCTTGAACCCCAAAATAGCAGAAGAGAACAGAGATATTGTGTGTCTTTTGACAGTGTAATGCTGGCACCTTAAACAGCCATCCATATGGATACTGTGAGCTCATGAGAGATAGGTTCTGTTCTGAAGGACTCACAGTCCAAATAGGTACGATAAAATGCAATAAAATAAAAGCAATCTTCTTATCCCCGTTTTATGGGTAGGAAACAGAGCTCTGAAGAAATTAAGTGCCTTGCTGCTCAAAGCCATACAGGAAATCAGTGTCAGAGGAAACAAATTCAGACCTTGGTGTCATGGTAGTTCCTTCCTCTTGATACCACTTTGACCATCAGGGCTGCTTTCAATTAAGCCTTTTATTGAGAGCATCTCTTTCCAGCTATGCAATTTTTTTTATTGCATTTCCCACATGGTGGACCTGTAGAATTACAAGTGTCTCCAGCCAGGTTCTTTGCTGTGTTTTATGAACCTTAATGAGCCCCCCCACAGAAAGCTGAAATACCTACATGGAGGGGGTAGGGAGCAGGGAAGCAGAAATAGCAGCATTGTATGCAGCTTTTAGTGTGCGGTCCAGGCTCACGGTGTGGTGTGTAAACAATCCATTTGCCACGTTTAAGGACAGGCACAATTTTAGGAAATCCAAACACCCTGTTAGCCTACTGACCTCTAGATAACCTACTTCAGCAACAATGAAACTTACAGTGTGCTGGGAAGGCGGAGGGGCAACGCTGGGAAGATGCTTTGCTGCCATAGGAAATGGGCCAAGGAAAACTCTGTCATCATTTTGATGTTCGTTTGATGAGTCTGTAAAAGGAGAAGAGTATCAGCTTGCTAAAAAAACTGTTTCCTGACAGGGATTTGCAGTGAATTTTTCTGTCCTAGCAGCACTAGCTAAGTGGTGCTGCCTCCACTTGCCTTGATCCTCCTACCTGAGAACTTTGCTTTTCCACAGACCAAGGTGAAATGGAATCCAAAGAAAAAGTGGCTCCATAGTCTCCATAGCTTTTCAACCTGAAGGCACAGAGGGAGTATGCAAATCAAGTTTTTCTGCCTTAGACATATGTTCTCAGTATGGATTTTCATCATTCATACCTGGGGATACCAGAAACGTAAGCACAGACACAGAATTGAAAGTGAAGGGGAAATTAGGGTCAGAAGCAGGAATGGGTGTTGTTTACATGGCCATTTGATAGCAGCACACATTCAGTAAGCAGCTGACTGCATAAATACATTCAGTTCACCTTGTCTAGGTTTCTTTTTCCTGTGCACAGTCAGGCGTTGATCACAGTGTCACTAAATCTTTTCTGCACAGGAAGGGCTGGAAAGGGAGGTTACACAATGATGATGTGCTACCATTTGTGTTTTTCACCTAGGAATGCTGTCTGCTTGCTGCTTTTGAAGTGTTTTCTCAGCTAATTCAGCTGTCCTCATCCTTTAGCTAGACTGCTGCTCAGAAATCTACGTTGAAGTGGCTTGCTCAGTGACAATGCAGAGGACAGAAGTGATGATTCCTCATTTTCTCTAACCATCACCACTTTTAGCTGCTGGGAATGGCTCTAGTGAATCAAAACGAGATTGCATGCATCAGTATTTTATTTAGTTCAATTTGTTTGTGTTTTTAAAGCCTGGACTTACTGGGAAAACTGAGGAGAAAGAAAGACTTTTACAGCTGCATCAGTTTTGTGGTGGAATAAGAGGGAACCTAGAACAGCACTGTTAGGTGGGCTCGCCACAGCACTGGGTGGAGAGAAACACAGTCAGGCTACATGGAATAATTTCACTGCAGGACTGTCTCTATTCAATCTTTTGAAAAAATCATTTGTGTCTTTTTCCTCTCAGTCCTTGCTTGTGACATACTGGAGCTTTGTTACACCCAGCACTTGGACAAATAAAATCACTGCACATGGTTCATGTAGGAACAGCAACAGCCTTGAGTACGGTATTGTAAGAGCAAGAGATTTTGTTCTTTATCACCTTGTTACATTGGTCCTGCAAGCCTAGCCATAAAAAACACCTTGTAACCATACTTAATATCCAATATGTCTGCAGAAAAACACATTTTTCATGTATCGAATCCGTGCAGGGCACAGAAAGAATGACTTGGAACGGGAAGAAAGACGGAACATTGAGCTCTAGGAAAACTCAAAGGAACATTTTATTGTAACATTTATAATAGAAGTTGGGGGGTTTAGTTTTGCCTCAAGGTGTAACTTGCTCATAAAGGTTCTGGAAAACCTGCTGTGTATAAGAACCCTGGCCTATGATGTCAGAATTCATTATGCACACAGGGGCTATTTACAGCCTTGTAAAGTTGTAGACAAGGAAATTGTTGCTGAAATATTGTTTCAAAAGTTTAAAGGTAATCATTCTACTGATGTATACACCTCAGCTATTGAACAGATCTTTTAAACAGTTCCTGTAAACTGAAAAAATCATATGGATCAAGTTGTAAACATCCACTCATGTTTCTTCATATGTGCTACCTATAGAATTATATATTTGTACAGGGGTAATTGTGAGATATTTATTTTTATGCAAAAGTTATCTGCTAACTTATAAATTAAGCATATGCATAAGGTGTTCAGAAATAAGACAAACTGATATCAATTTTCACTGCACTATTTTGACTCCCCATTCAGACACTTAANGCAAGAAAAGAGGGACAGCAAAGAATTAAACCCAGAAACGAACAAACATATTTTCAGCTTTCTAAATCTAAAGGTACTTTCACAAAGAGACTGAAGCATTAATTGAAATATGTATTTCTTAACAGAACAACTGTGGGTGCATGAAGCCCCATCTAGGATCAAGCAGGATTTGATGCAAAAATGCTGGTTAGTTTAATGTGTCAGGAGAGTCTGCAGGAACCACTTGAGGAAGCAGTGGGTCTGTGTCTGTAAAAACCAGGACTGGCACTGCTGTGTTTAAAACTGAGGGAGAAAAATTGTTGACTGTAGAGTATGCTCTGTTTCATTTGATTGTTGCATGCTGTTTTATTCTTTGGCTCTAAGCATTTTAATTGCTGCTATAGTGATTTTTCCGTCACCCTGGACAGGCTTTGTGACCAGATGTTATTTGTCAATTGTCCCACAGTAGCTGGCAATAATATAACTACAGAAATATAGAAAAATATGCCTAGCACTGGGGATTAGTAGCCAATCCAAGCATTTTTCTACCGAATAATGTTTTTTCAAATATTCTTTCTTGCAGCAGTCCAAATTATTTTCTAGCTCTGGATGAGGTAACTTCCCAAGCATTCCAGTGATATTTATTTTTTCTAATGCACTTGTCAACTGCTTCAAACTCCACCCCACTGCTGACTGCAAGGCCAATTGAACACCCTCTCATAGTGGTTTCTTAGGGAACCAGCTCAGAAATGGACTGCACCCAATGGCAGGAGCCCAAAAATAACCCCACCACTTCCACTTTTTTCAATGTCCCTGCATTGTTCCAATCGCACTGAGATATTACTACTGATTAATTCTGCTGTATAAAAACATGCAAAATGGAGGAAAGCTGTAAGCTTTCTTTTTTTTTCCTGCTTTTACTCATGTTCACAGTAAAATTTCTGTTGGCTTCAATAAGCTCTGTATACCAGACTAGCACTAACACAGTTTCATTAATTTATCTGAATTGGTCCTTGTTTATTGCAGTGGAAGTGAGTGGAAAATCAAGGCCAATGGGATAAGAAACAATCCTATTATCCTGTCCATCAAAATTTCTCTGGTTTTAGAACTGAGGTTTAGTTTTATCATTGGCTTTTTTGGTCACATAAGCTTTTTCACCTTTCCTTGCTCTCCACAGCCATTTTGGTAACTTCACTCTTGTCTCAGTCTCTCAACTCTCCTCCCTCCTTCTGCTGCTGGGCTTCCTTCTTCACCAGATCTACCCAGGGGCAGCAGACAATTTGTCAGCAATTCAAGGTACCTAGTGATGCACTCAGATGGCAACAGAAAACAAATGTCTAGATAATAATCCTCCAGATCTGAGAATTTCTCTGTGCCATCAAAACAGGCGAGTCCCAAAAGACAGCAGTATGCATGGAGAGGGTGATCAAGGCACAGACCAGGCGAATTTCTATCACATCCCTCCAACCCTGTAAACCAAAGGCATCACCCATTCACTTTCATGAAAAAAACTTATGCTGCCACATCTTATTCACCTGCAACAGAGATCACCAATGCATCCATTGTGCCAAGACAAATGCAGTGATATCAGATCTACCTCATGCATAAATACCATTTGCAAAATGGGATGGCTAAGATTTCACCCTGATGTTGGTCACCCTGACATTACTCAGTGGTTCTGTTGGAATGGGAATGAGCCACACCTAAGGGAAACATCATGGAAAGAAAGATAATTGTACATGGCACTTGTTCCTTTAACAGACAGCCTGTCTGGACTACACTTGCTGGTGAATTTATGCAAGTGCTTTAGGTACGTGCTATGCAAATGCCTTTATAAAGATACAAAGGTGAAAGTTGTGTGTGCATGCAAATGTGTGTTTATGCCAATATATATATAATCTTTTACAGTTTTCTGTTTAGGAGCTAAGTAATTGATATCAATCATGTTGCTCCTAACGTTCAGCTGGAAATGTGCCACTTTGCAGGCTAGGTCCAGTCTCTGAGAAGAAATAACTTTAAAATAAAATTAGAGATGATTTGAAAAGACACAACCATTGAGACACAATCTGGATGTGCACAAATATCACTGCTAGCTATTTCTACACCCAGCTATCCTGGTGAGAGGAATGTGCCAGAGTGCTACAAGCATTCAACTTTTTAAACAATATTACATACCTTCACCCTCAGCACCAGATTCATACTTCTATGTGAAGCTCAGAGACTTGAACCTGTTAGCTCCTGTGAGCCAATTTCCCCTTGGATCCACACTGCAGATTTCAAGAGTTGGAATAAATTATACTTTGGAGAATAAATTAGTTACTGGCAGGACAACTTTGGCAACAGATTCATCTCCCAATCAGATGTTTCACTAACATTCTTCTAGCTGGGAGAAAAAGCCATGTCCTCCTCCTCTTGGGTCTGGTGTTTCTTGGAGTGAATTTGTAATAAGATTCAATTTGGAGAGCAAAAGATGTGATGTTTTCTGTTAAACAGATATGCTCCTGCTCTAATAAGGCCCATGGGATTTTTTTTTTTTTCCTTTTCTTTCTGTCTCTTTCATGAGAAAAAAAAGAGAGTAGAAGAGTTAGTAGCAGAAGGGGAGAAAAAAAGCCTAATTCAAATTAAGCAGGATTTGAATAGCTGAATTTGAATTAATACAGGACTTTCTATCCTCTGTACCATGAGAAGCACCAGAGCTGCCTTCCCTGTGGGAAATCTCTACCTCTCATCCTCTTCATGGCTGTTGTTTCGCTTATTTCTTGGCTCTCTCCTAGATGTCTTCAGAGCCTGCAGGCCAGTATGTCTGATCTGTTGAAATAATCAGATGCATGGTTAGCCATAAGACACTTCAACTATTGTCTTCCCAGAATGCAGGAAACTAAGCCTCTATCCTATGAAGATGCACACTCTTGATCCAATGCAGAGCCTCTGGAAAAGGCAGACAGGACACAGATCAGTTTTCATGTGCAGCCTGAATCAGACACTCCACTCCTTTTCCCTCACTGTGTATTTGTTGTGCTACAAGAGTATCTGTCAATTCCCATTGCACACCATAGCTGCATTGCCCTGGGGCTGGACACACAGCTAGGAGAGGACTCCTAAACACAGTGAGTATAGAATGCATTTCCTTGGACATGGCTTGGGAAGCGCTGTGACGAGATCCAGAGAGCTGTAAGCTCACTGAGTACTAATTTGCTCTCCTAACATCTATCGTGCATGATACTGTATTTCTGGGGTGACAGCTGGAGATGGAGCCAGGTTCTGACCACAAGAGCTATCCCCTCCATCCTGAGGTCTGCTGGCCAGACCTCCTTCCCACACCTCTGGCCACCTCCTTGTGTCACTGAGCCTGACATCTTCCCTCTGTCAGGATGCTTATGGGTGCCCACCTGGCTGCCTCTGTCTGACTCCACAGCAGCTCCCTTCTGGGAAGACCCTGCTTTGCGTCTGGGGAGGTCTGTCACCCTCTTCTGTGGGCTTCCTCATCAGCAGCCCTCAACCAGGTCGGGAAGATGAAAGTATTTCCTTTTCTTTTCATTTCTTTTCTTTTCATGAAGAAGAATGAGGACAAGGGAAAGGAAATAAAGAGAGGCTAAAGAAAATTCATCCTTCAAATCCATTTTATCGTATTTTTATTTGCCCTTTTGTTTTTCTGAAGGCTGAAGACAATGGAGAGAAGGGAATTTAACTATATCTAGTGCTGGAAAAGATCCATTGCTTTGCATGTCACATGCAGCTTTAAAGGCTCTTTGGGTTTGCAGAAGATGAATAGTAAAATGCCTTCATGACTTCATTGACCTGAACATTTTTTTACCTCTTCTCCGGTGCCAATCAAATGGCTTTTCTTCACCCAAGCAGCCACAAGTGTTTTTTCCTTCCTGCCAGGGTCTGTGCTAAGTGGAAGAAGCAGCCTGTGCCCAGGCCATGCACTGCCCAGGGTGTCTGGTATCCAGGGTCCTCCTTTGGCCATGGCAGAGGGAGCCCCAGGCTCCCTGCTCACTGCCCAGACTCAGAGCAAGAGGTTTATTTGGGTCCACATAACCAGCACCATTCCTTCCAACAAATCTCACCCTTCCTCTCCCTTCGGTCCAAACAATAAAAACTTCTCTCAAAGTTTTAATAAAGACAAATATATAACGCACGCGTGATGTCAGCCTCATGTTAAAAAGGCATAGCAGGTCTTTAGAAGCAGAGGATATTACTCTGCCCTGGGACAAATCCGAGGGGAGAGTTCTTGCTTCTGGAGTGATGTGGGATGTTCCAACCCAGGCTGGCGGCGAGGAGGACCGGGACCCGGGCGGGGACCGCCCCTCTCCGCCTGTCAGCTTGGGATTTATTTTCGTGGCAAGAAGCAGGCATGGCTGGCGTTATCGGTAGAGATGACATGAGAGCCAAACAAGGGGGCCTTTGAAATCGGAGGGGTCCCCCCTCTTCCTCTCCACGCAGTGGCATAATTCATATGAATAGGGGGTGGAAAAGATCGATGTAGACGTATCTTTAGAACCGGGCGGCTCAGGAGCTGTTGTGGGAAGGCTCCCAGCGGGGGCGAGGCTGGGGACAGAGGGCTGGGGGTGGCGGGGGTCCCCGGGAGCCTGTCCCGGCAGGTGAGGGACTCCCGAGCCCCCATTCCCAGGATCCCAGCGCCACCCAGCGGAGAGGCCGGGCCGCCGCCGCGGGGCCGGGGGTCCCGTCCCGGGGCAGATCGGGCGTCCCGGTGGTCCCGCGGTCCCTCCCTCCCTTCTCGCCCGGACACACGGAGGGGAGGAGGTATTCAGCTTGCAGGGACATCTTTTAAAACCTCACTTCGTATTTTCGGATTTTTTGCTCCTCTACTGCGGTGGAGGAGCTGGAGCTGCCAAGCTGCAAAGCCTTAATGAATTTGGGAAAGCAAGCAAGAATGGTGTAAATGGTGTGGCAGTGAAAGTTAAAAAAAAAAAAAAATAAAAAAGGAAAAATAAATCATGAGAAGGGTTTTTTTGGCCTGGACTCCATGATTCCGAAAGGTCAGTGGTATCATTTTGACGTTGATTATGTAGCTGTTCTGGTCTCAAGTCGGCTCCCCTCCCCTCCCGGCGTGGTGTGCGAGGATAGTATTTGAAAGGGAGGAAGCAGATACCGAAAGTGATGGCTGATGAATTGTCTAAACCCTTCAGGGACATTTCGTGCGGGGGCTCGAAGGCAGCTCATCAATAAAAGCCTCCCGGATGGAGGAGGGAAAGCGAGAAAGGGTGGTGGGAGTGGGGAGACACAGACCCCGGAGGCACAATTGTTCCCCCTTCCCCTTTGATCTGCTGGGGGATCGTAGCAGGCACAGGGCTTTGGAGGTATCGGTGTAAAAAGGTGTGTATGGAGGGGTTAGAGGCGGGGGGATGAAGCCTATAAG
>VZUA01045348.1:17841-31147 GCA_013401035.1 Horornis vulcanius
AAAAAAGAAAAAAAAAAGAAAAGAAAAAAAAAAGAAAAACACTCTCCCACACATTATTTGTTTTTCCTACTTCTTTTGGCTTCTCTCCTCAGGGGAAAACAGAAATACAATACCAGACATGATATAGTTATTAAGAAAAAAAAAAAAAAAAGAAAATGACAGGAGAGAGTTTTTCTAGCAACTCCCTTAAAAAACAAACGGTGCTAGGCAAGCCCTTCCTAAGGAGAGGAACTTTGGGATGGAGGGTGGGGAGGGGGCGGTGTGGGCTGCAAGAGGGGAGAAGGGCAGGGCAGCATCCCTGCATCCCCCGGGGACATCGGAGCGCTCCTCACGCATTAACTGACCCATCCAAGCCCCTCCTGCGACGCGAGTATTATTACAACTGGAATAACAAAAGCGCAGACCCAACTCAGTGGCTTCGCCTGGAATCGGGGCAGGGATTTGGGATGTGGGTGTCCCCAGCGCTCCAGACAGAGCTGCCGCCACCAAGACAGCCCGCATTGTCCTCGGGGTTGTGTCTCCTCTGCTTCGGCCGGGACACTGCAGATGTTTTCAAGCTGCTCGTAAAAACAGAACAGATGTCCCGTGCCTCTGTCGCTGCCCACCCTTGCAGGAGCAGCTCCCTGAGAACAGGTTCTGCCCAGGACAGTGCCCCGTGTCCGTGCAGGTGGAGACAAGCAGGGAGGGTGGGACAAGACCCCGGGCAGACAGACCCCGAGGACCTCCAGATACAGAGGTGACGTCATGGCATCAAGGGGTTTAGGCCAGTCTGACATGGGATGGTGTGGGAAGATTTTCCTCTGGATCCCATCTGGACGTCTCATCTCCCAGGAGCTGCTGACCATTGGAGCTGTACTCCTCCTATGAACTCCTCCTGAGATGCAGGTCTGTGAAACCACTGGCTTGCTGAAAGTGTGAGAAACAAAGGTACCATAAGGACTGGACCTGCAGAAATTGAACTGGAAACAAGATGGAAGAACCTACTCTGCAAGGGCAGAGCTGGAGCCTTAGGGATTTGTGTAGATCTTCCAGCTACAAACCGGGATTCCCTGCCCTGGGGTACCTGGATGACCCTGCCTTTTTTTTTCCTCAGTGTTTTCCAGAGAGGCAGTTGCCCTTTGGGTGCTTCTGGCCTGGTGTTCTGCATCACCATTTTCTGTGAGAGAAAAGCAGGTTCCAAACAAAACAAAGCACAAGCTGCTTTGCACCTGGCTGTTGCGTGCATAGGTCTGTTTGCTGGAAAACAGTGAAATTTTGCTGTTTCCTGCATCATCTGGTCACTTTTCTGCATCCAGCTGTGCTGTGTCAGCAGGTAAACCCCTTAATATGCTTCAAACAGTCCCACAACTCATCTGTTCCTCCATCTGCCTAAAACTGAGAGAATTTCAAACAATGTTGTGAGAAGGTAACAAAACCAGCATGGGTCAAACTGGGCAGAGGGGCTGTGTGTCTTGCAGAGGCTGGCGTTGGTGCTGAAAGGGCAAGGATGAAGCCTGAGAAGTGTATTTCCATCTAGAACTGGCTTAATTCTTAGTGAAAAGTCAATACCACAGGAAGCTGTCACTGCTTAGGTGCTGCTGCAACCTCTGCAGTTCCCTCAGTGATTGGGGCAGCTGCCAGAGAGTCAAAGAGGATCACTGCTGCCAGCAAGAGTTGAATTGAGCCCTCCACAAGAAGAGTGAAATGTTGTTTAGAAGTCAGGAGTCTTCTGCCTGAAAGTCAATACAGGCTGGTGTGAGCTGACGCTGGAAAAGGAACCGTGCAAAGGCCGTTCCAAGTTCAACTAGCTCAAAGTCAGATATTTCAAAGAACAGCTCAGTCCTGGGCTGTGCTCCATTTGTCATCCAGGGAGACATTTTGACACTTCCAGAGGGCAGTGTGGCCCACCCACAGTCTAAGGCAGCTGAGCGCCACATCCCTTTCTGCAGGCTGGAGAGCCTGGGTAAGGTGGGACTTATCTGCATTTTGCTGTTCCTTCCTGACTCTGCGTAAGGGGACCCACTCTGACACTGAGTGCCTCCAAAAGATCTACCACAGGTTTAACAGACACCAACATTTTGCAGTCAACAAGACCATTTGGGCTTTTTTTGTTGTTGTTGCTCTGAGAACAGTTCAAGGGTCTGGAAGTAATAAATGCTGAAAGGCAGCAGAAGATTGTTTCTACAAACTGAGAATGGCATGAAATTAAACATCTTTTGATGCTATCTTATAGACTGCCAACAACCATTCCTACCATAAGCAGGCCACCCAATTAAAATGAAAAGCGAATCCCTTAATGTGTTTATGTATATNGATGACCATTTTTATGCTGCTGTTGCATTAGCTGAGGTTTTTTTATTTATTTTTATGTGTGTTATCCTTCTTTTGTTATCATTGCAATAAATGCAACAATTAAAGTCAGAGGGGCAGATATTTTCTTTCACCACAATGTCACCCACAGACAAGGCACTTTGTGACATGGTGGAGCTTCTGCTGCAACTTCCATGGTGAGCTATACCTCTGTTTTTCAGAGGAAGTATTGCTGATCTCATTTTGTGCTCCAGGATTTCAAGAATAGACTAACTGCATGTCCCACTAGCAGGAATGCTGCCCTTATCCTTCCCTGCATGGCTCCTCATGCCAGGCTGCTGTGTTTGCTTCCTCTAGGAAGCCACCAGGGTGAAAATCTCACTCTTACAGTCACATGAAATATCCTGGTGGCTTTGGAGGCATATTTTATATGGATTTCTCACTTTTCACATTTCTCATTGTGTGGTGACTGCTTTATGTGGTACCAGACCTGTGAGTTGACACTCAAGTATCCATGTTTGGAGGGCCTAGGGGACCTAACCTGCCCTAAAACCAGCACCAATGCCACCAGGATGCCCCAAACAAACCTCACTCTGTTCAGTGGTTGCCTCCTATCGATTTCAGCTGGCTTTGGTTTGTGTCTAAATACCAGACTTTTCCATGATGGAAGAGACCAAATTTTAGGTCCTTGTTTTGTCATACCCCCTACTAAATTTATCTCTGGAAGTGACCTCAGAATTTTTGAATGTCATTCTCTCTGGATTTCTAAACAGTGTCTTGATTTCACCAGAGAAAAAGGGAAAGAGACCCTTTAAACCAGCAGAACATCCTTTTGTTATATCTCAGAAAAATCTGAACTAATCATAAGTCAGCCCATCCGGTCACACTGGCGTCATTGTCTCCAGTGCTGTTTAATGGGTCAGGGCTAACTTTAAACTAGCACTTCCTGGTTTGCCGTTCAAACCCTGTTTTAAATTGTTGCTAAATTGCAGTTTCACCATGGCCCACTCAGGGGAAGGCTGAACCAGGGGCTGTTCTGGAAGGGGACAGCTGGCTGCAGGCCTGTTGTATCACATTATCAACCCAAAAGCTGGCCTGAAACTGCATCTGAGCACCTGAAGGAGCTTCCACAGCATGGCCAGCAGTGTGGTACCATGAAGGAATCAAAAGAATGAAGGGGGGAAAAAAGAAATAAAATCTCAGTGGATGTCATAATGACCCGGGTTTGTTTATGTAACGTAGGGGGCTGAATCATATCTCAGCCTTTCATCACCCAGCCCTGGAACAGTAGTACTTTAATAATGGCTAATGACAAAAATATGGAAAAAATTAGAAGCCAGAGCAAATGAGGAGGGTTGTTTTTTTTTTTCTAATGCAGTTTAAGTTCCCCAAATGCCAGTCATTGTTTATTTTTGTCCAAACCTCCCCTTTCTTATTTAACAGCTCAGATTCTTTTTTCTCTTTATGGACTGTAGTTGGGAAGGTGGTTTTTTCTTTTTTAAAATAATATATGAAACGTATTTAATATTTTGCAATTGCTGCATATTTTTGGTAGGTAAGACTGGAGAAGTTCTTTCCAGTATACCTGATGCTTTATTAAAACCAGGGCTGGAACATGGTTATTCATGTGCTTTCTCTGCTCCTTTGAATTGAGTGTGGCTCTCAGACCTCCCACCTAGACTCCAACTCATTAGGGACATGTGAGATCAAGAGCTTTAGAAATGAAATTGATTGTTGAATACTTTTGTGACATGGCATTGCAAAGCCCTGTTTTGGCTCTGGAGAGGCAGAATTTTGTTTCCATGGATTTTGTTTCCTTCCAAGCTGTCTCCTTACGGCCACAGAAGACGGGGATCTTTCAAAGGCAGGAGGGCATTCTGATTGATGTTCTGTGGTATGTGTATTCCTAGGAGGAGATTTCTTGCTGCAACCGGACTCATGGAGCAGCCGGATGTAGATCACAACAGCTGGGTGCTGTAACACCATTATCTAAGTGTCATTGTGGCAGGATTAGCTTTCTATGCAATTCCTGCAGATGTTTGTCTGACCTGATCTTGATGCCTGCCATGGGTGGATATTTCTGATGATCTTCTGTACTAAGAAAGTGCCCTCACCACAGAAAGATCCTTTAAGGCTTCTTCACTAAAATCACAGAATCACAGTGTTAACTAGGTTGAAAAAGACCTCTGAGGTCATCCAGTCCGATCCATAAACTTAAAGTTAAACCATAGGGTTTTAGACAGCCTTCCAGAGACATAGAGAATAAGCTATTCAGGCTAAGCTTGCTGTCCTGCCTTCTCTGGAGTGGGTACCCTGTCCACACTGCAGGAGTGTCCCATGTGCCCCCTGAAAGGCACCATGGTTTTGTCCTGCGTTTCTCCTGAAAGAAACCTGAGGAAGGGATGTGGAAGGAGAGCTTCCCAATAGATCCATGGGCACATAAGTGGACCAGAATTAAAAATGTACCCACGTCATGAAAATCAGCTGAACACAAAGTGCGTTGAGGTGCCTGTGGCTGCAGGGACCAGCATGCCCTGGTTATGGCAGTGTGATGATTTTCCAAGCTACGTTTATGGGAGCAAAGGGAGGAATGGCAGGCATCACACAGGATAGCCATCCTGTGAAGCTGTGGTGGCTGTCCCTGCCCCAAGATGATGAGCTCTGAACCATTTCTGGGCTTGATGCAGGCCACAGACCTCAACTATCAGACAGATGGATCTGAAGAGAAGCCAGCAATGTGGATGTGATTAAATTTTGCCCATTGTCCTCAAGGCTATAGAGCAGACAGGCTCATTTCCACTGAATATTTGTACCCTTAGATTTTGGCAACCACTGGCTTTATAACTATATTCAGCACTAACAGTGCTCTCTGTGCCTGGAACAGTAGCACAAATGTGGTGTTACCTCTCCCGTCTCCCTCAAATTTCCATTGAGGGCATTGCTGCTTTGGATATGGGACTTTATAGAGCAGCTGCTGTGACATGGCAGCACATGAGGGCATGTACAGGTACACCTGCAGGGAGTAAAGCCAAATTTGCAGTCCAAACTCAAATTGTGGTAAAACTACTTGTGGGGTTGGCATGGTGGAAACCAGAGCATGGGAAGGACCCATTTCTAGAAACTGACAGTTCTGTTTGTGAAACTGAGGATGGGCTTCCCCCATGTGAACCACTGCCTGCATGGAGCTTTTCTGAGGTTACCAGTGAGCCAGGGACAGTGACCTGCTCATAGCCACATTCTTCTTCAAGCATGCCTTTGAAAAAAAATGCCAAAAACAAAAACAAAAAAAAGTGCCTTTTTCTAAGCAGGGCAATTTAATAAGTATGTTTGGGTCATGCAGAATTTGACCTTGGAAACCACCAGGGCTATAATCTTATTGAAGAGTTGACTTTTGTGCTTCCCAGCCACAGAGCCACAGATGAAAATTCTGAGGTGCTTGAGATGCTGGTGAGGCTGTCTTACAAATGACATGCAAATACAATATAAATATGAAGTTCTATTTGTTTGTCTGGTTCTGGAGCCCTGGGCCATGTTTTCAGGCTTTTTGCTGCAACTCTGAGAGAAAAAAATAATAATTTCATATTAAAAAAAACTCAAGTAAAAACCAAAACAACAATAATCCAACCAAAAACCCTCTGATATTGTTTTGTAACTGCTAGCTGACAGGAATTGGAGCTTTAAGCAAAATATCAGATATAATGAAGCTTGTGATAAAAGGCTGCAAGGACCGGCATCTTCACACTGGAGCTCCACTTCCAGCACTATTCCCTGTGGCAAGGAGCAGATTTCACAAGGCCAAGGAAAGAAGAAGCTGCTCAATAGCCAGAGGACAGTCTGTAAACACTGCAGGATGCTGAGGGGCTAAGGAGAGAAAAACACCACAGCTGTTCCTCCCAAAGACAGCAGGTGCCTCAAGGTGAGGCTGGTGGGGATGATGGATTCCACCCTGACACAACTTGTGCTTGGGTTGTCTTGGCTCCATACAAATGTCCCAGCTGATGAGCCAAACCAAATCAGGGCTGGATACCTTCTATAACACCATTGCTCACAGAGGGACCTGCTCATCCACCTCATCCAGCCAGGCACCTCCCGAATATCTGCTTCTGAGCAGATCTGACTGCAGCAGAGGCGCTGCAGCCCCAAGCCAGGCCTGGTGGCAGGGGCACCCAGCACATCCCCAGGCCCACCACAGTGGTGCAGAGAATCACAGAATCACTAGGTTGGAAGAGACTTTTAAGTTCATTGAGTCCAGCCCAGCCCTAACACCTCAATTAGACCATAGCACCACTCCAGTCTTTTATTAAACACATCCAGGGATGGCGACTCCACCAGCTCCTCAGGCAGACCATTCCAGTACTTTATCACCCTTTCAGTTAATTACTTTTTCCTGACATCCAACCTATATTTCCCTTGGTGAAGCTTAAGACTGTGTCCTCTTGTTCTGTCAGTTGCTGCCTGGAGAAAGAGCTTAACCCCCACCTGACTACAGCCAGGAAGTTGTAGGGAGTGATTAAGTCACTTCTGAGTCTCCTTTCCCCCAGGCTAAACAGCCCCACCTCCCTCAGTTGTTCCTCAAAGGCTGGGGAAGGAGTGAAGGAGAAGGGAGGATGGAGCTCTTTGTTTTTCAAGTCCTGCTTTGGCATTCCCCTGTTGGAAGAACACTTTAGTTGTAGCAGAAAGGGTGGGGTAGATAAGCAATAACCCTTCTGTCCTTGGATCTCCTGCATCCCCTTGGAGAAAGGTGACAGGCCAGGAAAGCCTGCAGGCTTACGTGTGCCAATGTCCCCTTCACCCTCCTGATGGTGGGCAGCCAGCCTGGCCTCTGGAGGTGCAGCAGATCAACTCCCCATCACTCCCTGGACTTCAGAAGGAATAACCCCAGCACAGAAGAGGAAACAAAAATTATTCAAAAAGGAGAAAGGCTCCTCACTTTGGGCAATGGAAATGAAACTTGTGACTTGGTTTCTGAGAGGCCCATCTGTCAGAACAGCCGTGCCTGTTGCACAACCCGCTGCTGTGGGCAGATAACTGACTGACCACAGCTTGACAGCACGTGGGACAGGGTAAGCCCTCTCCTCTGGAGCTAGATATGGTGCTCAGTCAATAAAACCATTGGTATGTTCTCATTTGCTGCTTGTCTGCAGACCTGCAAGCAGTTGCAACCAGCCAGGCACAACTGGTGACTGCAGGACAAGGCAGTGGCTCCAGCAGCTTGTAATGATGCAAAGGAGTGGTTACCAGTCAGTTATAGGAAGGTAAAGGCAAACACTGTGTTATTATGGGAGGCCACTCGTGATGTGATAAGGAAGTGTCCTTGGCCATAGTGTTTCAATAAATACTTTGCAAGCAACTTGTTAAAACCTTCAGAGAAATTCCTCCTATAAATGGAAAATATTTCTGCAGTTTATATGTACTACGTGTTAATGTCTGTCCAAGATACCCATAGTTTCCATTTTACCTTGACTCTCTTTCCTCCCCCAGTGTTGGGCTGTATGGTCTTGATCAGTGACCACAAACAACCACCTCCATAAACTTCTGCAGAAGATGCAGACTCAGGTTTTTAAATATAGGAGCAATTTATCCTCCTAGCCCCCTGTGAAGTCTGAGTCCTCAGCTCTTGTACCTGACTCTGAGTACAGCCAGCACAGAAATGTCTTGCCTGACCTTTGACTACTGTGGATGAGTTGCCTCAGATGAACCCACCTTGCTTATTTTGCACCTGAATGGCTTAAGAATCTCTTCTCAAGATTTTCCAGTAAAAAAAGGTGGGTTGAACAACAATTTAAAAAATACTCCTTCTCCAGATTGTGGAGTGCATTGTCCCAGTCTGGAGGAGCTCTCTTCCACAAAAATGTTATGCTTGCATTTTTAGCCCTGAAGTTCTCTTTTGGGAATAGCCAGAGGTTGTCAAAGGTTGGATATTCAGCCAAGGAGAGTTTGTAGATTCACAAATAGCAGACACTCTTCACTGTGTTATTTCTTATCATAAAAACTCCATTCCCTGGCAGAATTTGTTCATCTCTGTCCCCCATCACCAAGGTGGCCTTCTCAGCTCAACCCATCACTAGAAAGGCCTTGGTATCAATCAACAAAATTTTCCTGACTCCTCAAACATTTCTGTTGTACATATTCTTATATTTTTTCTGGGGAACTGTGGGCTTACTAGAAAATAAAAAAGGAAGAAAAAATAAAGAAAAAAAAAATCATAGTTCCCACTAAGTTTGTGCAATTATCCTTGATATTTTGTATTTTAAGTCAGCCCAGATTTGGAATACTTGTGTAGCAGGTAGCACATTCTGTACAGCATCTGATTAAGTTCCAGCTTGAGTAATTGAATTCTGTTGCTCAAAATTCTTTCTGCAGTTTCAATTAGATGCAATCATTAAATTTTCACTTCCTTTTCTAAACTGTTGGGTAATGTTAGTGTGCGTTGTTCAAACTGTTGCCCTTCATCATCACAGAGATGCCGTGTCCTGGTGAATGATGCAATGTGATCCTTCCACATGGCTTTCATATCACTTTGCTGGATCTATGAAGTGTTTTAAGATGGTTGCATTGCATTTTTGGCAAAAACTCCATATAAATCATTATTATCATCAGGATGGTACTCTATAGCAGTCAAAGTCAATATGTGCTCAAGAAGCTGAAAATTGAGTTTAATATTCAGTCTGCAAAAATCACTCTGGCCCACTTTACTGAAAACCTTGGCATATTCATTTGGTTTAAATAAAATAGTATTTCATGCTCTCCCACAGAAAAAAATGTCTTGGGTTAAGACGGATGGTCTTAAGGCCATTCATTACTTTGTAGGTCATGGTAGTTCCTAATTTTATACCTCAAGGGGCTGTTTGTTTTTGTTTGTTTTTGTTTGTTTGGCTTTGGTTTTGGTTTGGGTTGGTTTTATTTTGTTTTGTTTTGCATTGAAGGATGGGCCAAGTTTATGGTGAAGAAGATTTATTTCCCACTGTAGCAATGGGACTGATGGATTTCTTCCTGAAGGAAGGCAGGTCCTTGAATTCAGGTATTAGTAACTGTGGGCCCTCATGTAGTTAAGTAGAAATAGGAGATAATCAATGAGAACTGAAAATTACGCTGTAAATTAATTTTAAGTCATTAGTTTACCAGACCTTCAGCATAAGGTTTGTTACTTTTTTCCCCAATGTGATAATTTTCTCCTGCCCTGTCACCAAAACTTTTTGAATAATTGACAGGCACTCATTTGATTTTCAGACTGGTGTAGGAAATTTTATCTTTCAATCTGCTTATGTATCTTCATCTTCATTTCCAAAGTTGCTTGACATGATCAGCAGTAAGTTTACCAAGTTTGCAACTTGTTTGTAGATTTCTTCAGTGAATATCTTTGACAAGTTGGTTTGCAGACCACTCACTGTGGGTTTCTGTGATTTTAGTGACATGACACAGAGTTGTAAGACTTATTTTGTTTGATGACTTACAGGGTTTCTGCTAGAGGGTATTACAGCCCAAAACTGAATTTTCCCCCATTTAGTTCAGCCATACTGTACATTGTAATCCCATTTAAAGATGGTTTATTAAAGGCTAATATACAATTAATAAATATCATTAACAATAACTGGGCTTTGAATATATCATGGGGATTTAGCTGTCCATTCAGATGACTGCTGTATTTTTCCTGTTTGCTCAGCTTTCACTAGAGCATTGAAGCTGTGCTGTTTGTTTCCATAACAGGCTCCAACAGCATTGTCAGCCTCAGCTGTAATGATTAGGTAAGGATATTTTTGAATTCTTTCTGGAAACTGCCAGTGTCCTTTCTGATGGACACTCAAGTCTACAAAGGGGCTGAAGTGGGTTTGTCTGCCTTCCTGTAGTAGCACCCTGAGAGGGAGTCCTTCACCAAGAAGCAGCAAAATCTCTTCCACTGTGGAACAAGTGCTCTTCTGATGAAAGCAGATGACAGCTCTTCACTGTGCATGGAGCTGTACAAACACTATTCTCCTCCACCACCTCTTGGGGACAGAGGTGTTTTTCCAAAATGCTGTAACGGGCTGGTGACAAAGAAGGAACCAGACCAGCTCAGCCCTTTCTTCTGCCCCAGCCATTCACAGGCACACCTGCAGCCCTTAAACTTATATTTTTCCCTTTGAGTTTATTTCTGGGCCAAAGTCTGAATAGGGAAGAACTAAATAAAAGGTAAATAACACAGAGGTGAAAAATGTGTTGCACAATTAGACAGAATGCACTTTCTGACATTTGCATCACCATCGCCTCTTACAGAATATGCAGATGGTCTGGCAAGGGAGTGAATTCTCTGTGTATGAATGGAAAACAAACAACAGATGAAAGGAGAAGAGAGGCAAACAGGCTGATGAGATGATGCTCTTGCCTGAGTGGCACTGTCTGCCGAAGAACTAAACCTTCTGTGAAGAGCACAGTGACTCACCAGCTCTGAAAGGGGCAGACAATGGGATAGGGACTGACAGACAAGAAAGGGCAAGGGATTTTCATATGGGTGAGGAGCAACTGGAGACCATCTATTAGCTCAGTTTATCAGGGTTCTTTCAAACCTGGTAGAGGAGCCAGCTTTTGCTTTGTCCGTGATGAAACTTTGGCACAGTTTTCCCTCTTCTCTTTTCCTCCTGTTGTGTGCTGGGGTAACAGCATGACCAGACTGCCTTCAGGCACTGTCAAACATTAACTCTTGCCCTTCTGCTCTTCCCCTCTAAGGGCTCTGGCCCCGACATTCTTCCAAGGCTTGGTTGACTAAGAGGGCACACTTGGTATGGCAGCAATGATGGGAACAAATGAAGGATCAGAAGTGCCCTGTGGCTAAGCTATCCACTGTTGCTGTTTTGTCCCCTGCCATTTTCATCTTGGCTTGGACTCTCCAGTTTGATCTCCCAGTACAAACGGTGCCATCAGCAGCAGAGCCATGCTGAGGTAGGATTCCATGCCAGGCTTGTATAAGCACTGCAGCCCTGAGGTTTAAATCTCACAATGAACCATTTTTTCTCTGCAGAAATCCCTAGCATTTTTCATGTTAGTCTCCAGGACTTGAAATCAACCATGGTCTTCACTCCCAGACCTCCACAACCCAACCCACTGCCTCTCAAAAACCAGCGGCCAAACCGGTGGGTGAGCAAAGATTTTATTTTTTTCCCCTCCCATCATTTTGGTGATTCACTTTCTGACCTGGTCAGAACAGGAAGAGGAAAGCCATGAGTCATTGAAAGGCTTTGGCCATGCACCAGTGGGAGCCATAGATATATCACAAGCCCTCTCCTACCACTGAGTTTTTCATCCTCATGCTGCCATCCCATTACCAAGGGACTAAGTCCTCTGTCTACATCATACAGTCCCTCTGAGGTTTTTGAAAGGGCAGATGGTCCAAAAACCCAAAACCTTCCAACAGACTCTCCACAGAGCATGTGAGACAAGCACGTGGAAAGTGTCATGTCCTTGTACTCAGCCTCCTCCTGCATGTTGCACCTTCTCCAAAAGTGAGCATTTGTGTCTGGATTTGTAGATCAGGAGGGCTATAGTAGCCGCCCTCTGGGGCTGGAACACAGCTCTTGGCTATTGAGCTGTGCTGTGAAATCTTCTGCTGGGAATTATTTCCCTCTGCAAAGTAGCAAGAGGTATCTAGAAAAGAGCTGTGACAAGTCAGACACTCTTTGCTGTTTACATCTGTCATGTGCTGCTTGCAACACAGGTTTAAATGCTGCCTTGTTTCATCTTGAATCATTGTGGTTTCAGTGCAACAGCAAAATCTTTTAGCAGCCTGGACAGGAACAGTATCCTGTTCTGCATGACTGGCTACACTCAGATAGACAAACCAACTTCTTTTAGCTTCAGACCTGAGTTCATAGCTAGAGCCCAGCACTAAGGGTTTGGAGTGTCTGGGAGAGAAGAAAAGGAGAAGCAACCTCCTGCTGTGGTGAGAGAAAAGGAGGAAACTTTTTGGAGCATATGAAGGAGTATTTGGCAGATTTTTGGGTGACAAGTCCACAGCATTTCTACAGCAAAGTAAATTCATTCATCCTGGTAGAGGTCATTCATCCAGGAAAACCCTCTGAGCAATTTAGTGGGCTTTTGCCATCAGAGGATATAGCTTGTTTTCTTTAGGTAGCAGGCTGTAACTAGTTCTATAAATCTTTCTTCAGCCATGTCACTCTGACAGATCCTTCTTAATATTTCCCCACTTCACAATCCTGGTTGCATATGAACATTATCCCATAGCGGTTATACACATGGCTAATGACTACTTTAGCCTCAGACTCTTGTTGCTGCCAAGTAAGAGGCTTAAACTTTTCTCAGTGTCTTGGTTGGAACTTTTCAGCTACCTGTAGAAGGGCAGAAAATGGACCCAAACTTTCCTGAGGCCAGATCTCTCTTCACCTTCTTACACATTTTTTCTGGTCCACACAAGCATCTAAAAATGATATCTAGAGTTTTCAGCTCTGTTGGCAAGATCCAGCACAGCTGAATCATGAGGTCCTGACCATGATCTGTTTGTCTTTCCACAGGCAAGAACAGAGAAACTCCTATTCCTGGGCACTATGCACCAGCCAAGCTCTGCAGAAGGTCCTCAGACTCCAAATCAAGCAGGCAGTAGGCAGCAATCAGGGGAAAATGGGCAGATTTTCAATGCTCCCTCAAGGAATTGCTCCTGCATGTGAGCTGAGGTTGATGGAGACTTTCTGACTCAGGTTGTTAAGGCTTGTCCTGGGCATTTGTGACATGTTGTGATTCTCAGGGTTGTCCTGTGCAGAGCCAGGAGCTGGGGTCCGTGATCTTTGTGCCTTCCTTCCAACTCAGCTTATTCTATGGCTCTGTGGTTCTCTGATCTTTTAACTGAACAGAAAGGATTACTGGATGAGAATCATCACACCCTTTGTATGTATGTCCTTTGTGTGTCACCAGAAAGAATTAAGCAGAATTTGTCAGTGCAGGTTTGCCTTTGAAGGTAACAAAATTCAGTCTTGCTTTGCAGCTGAGAGACTAAAGCTCATTAGGTTTTTGTGTGTGTGTGTGTGTGTGT